>BDDC01000334.1:0-51473 GCA_001662425.1 Chlamydomonas sphaeroides
ACACGGCGGGGGGACAGGTGGGGACACGGGGGGACACGGGGGGATATGAGGGACACGGGGGAACACGGGGGGACACGGGCGGACATCGGGGAACATGGGGGGACATGGGAGTACGGGTGCCGCCGGCGCGACGTGCGGCTCGCATGGACGCAATGGCAACGGCCTCCCAGCTCGCCGCCCTATCTGCTGCCGGACCGAAGTGCGGCCCAGATAGGGCTGGTCCCGGGTGCCGCACAGATAGAGGCACACGCACGGCGTGCCGGCGCTATCCAGCTGCGGTCCAGCTGGCTCGTGCAACCAGCCCGTGCTGCCCCTCCTGCTGCCCCTCCTGCTGCCCCTCCTGCTGCCCCTCCTGCTGCCCCTCCTGCTGCCCCTCCTCCTGCTGCCCCCGTGATGCCCTCTCAGGAGAGCTCGTCGCTGCCCATGCGGATTCAGGTGCGTGGCGGGGTGGCGCAGCGCTGCCGGCTGTGCGCGAGCCGGCACGCCAGGCAGCGAACTGAAACATGTTGTTGCGTCGCTGCAGCACCAGCACGCTGACCGCGCGATGCACAGCGGGCGGGAATCGGGCTCGCGGTTGAGGTCGTCGTGCCAGGCCGGCGAGGCGCATGCTGCCGGGCGCCACTCGCTCGGCCAACAGTACACGCAATCGTAGCTAACAAGCAACAACAGACGTTCGCGGCCGCTGCCGCCTGCGCGCAGGTGTCGGCGGACACCGCCGCGCTGCTGCGGCTGAGCGGCGAGCCCTTCGGCCTGGAGCCGCGAGGGGCGGTGCCCATCAAGGGCAAAGGTGAGCGGCACAGCGGCGCGCGCCCCTCGCTGGCCCCCCGCTCCAAGTGCGCGTCGGCGCCGCGCCAGAGACCCCCAGCTGCGTGCAGCTCCCCACGCAGCGTCGGCGTGCCGCCGCGCCCCACACGCGTGCGGAACCCGGCGACCGCCTCGCCCTCCGTGCGACCCCGATCCCTCCGCAGGCAAGATGGAGACGTTTTGGCTCACGGCCGAGCCGCAGCAGCACCGCGCCCGCAGCGCCTCGCTGGCGGCGGCGCTGCAGCAGCGACCCGCGCCGCTGAACATCCAACCGCCGCACCCTTCGCCGCCGCGGCAGCCCAGCGGCGGAGGCGGAGGCGGAGGCGCGGGGCCCAGCACTCCCAATGCATCGCATCGCATCGCATCCCTGGGCTTGGTCGCGGGTGCCACCACAGGAGGGTCCGCCAGCGACTGCATTCACAGCCTGGCGACGGAATTGTCGGCAGCGAGCGCCGACGCGCCGCCGTTTGCGTACGAGAGCCTCGGGTACGAGAGCAGCGTCAGGACGGCGGCTTCGACGCGCGGCACGTCGGGCGCTCAGTGCTCGGCGGCTGCAGCGGCGAGTCCGCTCGGCGGCAGCAGGCGGGGCGTGGAGGCGGGGCAGGAGCCGGCGGCGGCGGCGGCGGTGGGCGCCAGCGTTACGAAACACGTGCGGGCTCCTGCGGTTACGGTGCCTGAGGCGGCGGTGGGGCCGGAGGCGGTGCCCGAGCCGCCGGCGCAGGAGGGACCGCCCCCGCGCAAGGGACGGCCTGCAGGGGGCGCGGCGGTACCGGTAGCGGCTGTGGGAGCTGCTATCGGCATCGCCAGCGCCGCTGTGACCGAGCCGGAGCCGCCGCCGCCGCCGCCGGCAGTCGCAACGCCAACGCCAACGCCGCCTTATCTGCCGTACTTGTCAGCCTTGGCTTCGGGGGGGACGTCCCTGGCACCCAGGATGCCGAGTCGCCTGGCTCTTTCCTCCGTCGCGGCCTCAGACACGCCCACCGCAAAGCCGGCGGGCGCGGTCCAGCTGGCCCACGTTGCGCAGCTGGCTGCGCCGCCGGCTGGCCGCGGAGTCGCGGAGTCGCCGCCGCAGCCGACGGCGGCCCATCACAAGCTACAAGGCGCAGCGCCCGAGTCGCGGCGGCGGCACGCGAGCGTGCGTCGCGCGTCGGAGCTCGGCACTCGTGTGCCGTCGTTGGTGGAGCGGGCCGGTGTGCTCGGCGTCAGGGCGGCGTCCTTCACGGCAGCGCACCAGGCAGCGGCTGCGGCCCCCGCTGACCTCATCCGCCTGGGGTCGCGGGATCGATCCCACGGCTGCGCCATCGTGATGCTGCCCCTGAATCCAGGCCTGCTGACCTCATCTGCCTCGGTTGCGGTCAGCGCTGACACGAGCGAGCCGCCGGTGTGACCGCCGCCAGCACCGCCCGGCGGCGGCTGAGGCCGACGCACCGGACCAGATCAGATCAGATCCGACCGGGCCGGACCTCGCCGCCGGCCGGTCTTGCGTTGCCTTGCAACTGCAGCGCCGCTTCAGAGTGCGGCGCGGCTGCTGAGGATGAGGCTGGTGTGCTGCTGCTGGTGCGCTGCCGGCTCGCCTCCTTACTTGGTGCGTACCATGACTCGCAGCGGTGAAGCAACGAAGGGCTCGGCTGAACGGGCGGTCGGGCGTTCTGCTGGCTACGCGAGCGATGGAATCAGGCATGGGCTGACGGCATGCTGCGGGTGTGGGGCTTTGCTTGAGCATCTTGGGTGGCTGCGTGGTCCTATGCATGGCGGGGGCGCCCCTTGGAGGCACACGCCACACGTGTCGGTATGGGCCGACGGCATGGCAGGGGTACGTGCCGGGAAAACTCATGCATCATCAGGATGCGTCATAAAGATCGGCAACGCTAACTGGTGTTGGCAAGGACTCGCACCCACTAGCTGACGTATACACTGCACAATGTTGGTCTGGATGTTGGGACGATGTGTTTGTGTGCGGCTAGGTCCGGCCCGTGGGGATGAGGGCACGGTTGTCGGTGTGCCCGAGACCCTTCAAATTCCCCGGCGACAACCGCATAATGACCGACTTCTTGCGTCTGGTCAGGGTGGCCTCTTTTTGGGGCGAGCCATGCACCCATGCGCAGCTGGGGAGGTTTGTGCTGTGTCAGTTTATGTATGATTGTATGCAATGTTGAACGCGCAGGTAGCCTCATCACCGGCGCAGCTGTGCTCGTGTTTGGAGGCCAAAACTTAGCGGCGGGGCCGCCTGCCTGTCACGCACCCCTTGATTGCCACCAGCAGGCTCCATGCGGCGGACACACACGCTCTGTCCGTAAGGGGCGTTGGTCACACGCGCACCGGCGGGCCATACGGCGCGTATTGATACGTACGGTTGGCTGGGGTGGGGCTCCTCGGCTCGCGCGCTGGCCTAGGGTACCGGTATCGAGTCATTCAGTCGAACATGGGCCGTACGTCGAACAGGCCAGGACGCCCGCGAGCGATTAGTGTGTTCTACTGCGAGCATGGGAGGCGTGATACGTGCTGCGTGTTTGGGCTGCGAGTCAGCGGTGCAGCAGGCTGCTGTGATGTATGCGTGCGGGTGTGCAGATTGAGGCGCCTCTGGGTGGCCGCTGCGCAAGCTAGCTAGGCTAGCGGCGGCGCCCCCTGACCGCGCGCGTTCCGCACTGTTGTCGAGGTAGGCCCTGCTGAGGGGCCTGCTAGGGGTGCTGCGGCCGGGTACTGCTTGCTGCTGGGCCCTGCTGGCGGGATGCCCTTACTTGCTTTGGACGGAGAGACCTCCACACTGACGACTAGCTAGGCGCATGCAGTCGTGCGAGCACTTCCTGGCAGCCTCGCGTGGTGTGCCAGCAGCCCAATGGGAGCTGCTGCAGCAGGGCTGCCACGGAGCCGGAACTCCTGCTGCTGCTGCTGCTACTGTGGTGTCGAGCTGTCGACCGCCCGGCAGGGCGGGACACAAGGAACGATGTGCCTGCGAGCATGCATGGACCGGCAGGCGCTTGTGCGCTCTGCTGCCTGTGTGTACCTAGTTGCCTGCTGCGGCTGTATGTCTGGCGGCCGTGTGGCCGTGTGGCTGTATGTCCGGCGGCTGCCCGCATGCATGCATACATTACTATTGTAACAAGCTAGAACGAAGTCAAAGGATTATTGCCTGCTGGCGCGTGCCTGGCGGTCGCACTTCCGGCAGGCGGTTGCAGGCAGCGGGCGATTTCAGGAGGCGGTTGAGGGTTGCGGTTGCTGGAGGCGGTTGCTGGGTGCGGTTGCTGAAGGCGGTTCGCTTGCAGGAGGCATCGCACACGCCTGGCATGGCAGGTGCATCCTTTGATGACCTGCTGGGGCCTGCCGGGCGGGGGCGGGACAGGGCGTGTAGGGGCCTTCGGCCCTCCTTGAAATGACGGCGGGTCACGCCCGCTGCACTTCTATTTTCAACTCTATTTCTGTGACTTTGTTCTAGTTTATCAATTTCTGTTCCCTACGGCCTGCTTGGCGTAAGAGTGTAGTACTGCACACGGCCTGCCGCCCGTCACCCATCGTTCATCGCGTCCGCCGCTCGCTGCTGCCCCACTGCATCCGTCTCCAATGCGTCGCGCGCATGCGAACCCGAGCGTGAGTCGAACAGATGTATGCCGCGGTGAAATTGAAGGGCACGTGCAGCAGGCTTCGACGTTGCAGATGCTGATGGTGGTGTGCTCCGGCTCCCGCAGCGCAACGGCCGTGGCCTTGCTCACGAGTCGCAGGCAGCAGGGCACCTGGTTGGCGGTGTCGTCCGAGGCGAGCAGGAAGGATTCGACGTGTTGCAGCAGCTCGGGCCCCATCCGGCAAACCCCATGCGTCCTGTGCAGAGAGGGCTCATACTACCCCCCGCGCAAGTCCGCCTTCGCCGTCTACGCGGGTCTTAGATGCGCCAGCACAGCGCCTGCCCTCGCCCGTTGCATGCGTCGACTTAAGCGCTCCGAGAATGTCCCCATCAATGGATGGCGTCCTATGTCGCCCTACATCCTACCGGTACCGGCACGTGTCGCGACACACAGCATGCCGTACAGCACAGCATAGCCGGAGGGGCGGCCGACCTTGCGCCGCCGCACTCGAAGGAGACGCCTCCGCCCCTGTACCGCGTGCAACGCCAGCGCACGTTGGGGGAAACCACCCCTGCCAGGGCTTCCCACCAACCCCTGAATGGCACTAACGCAGCGCTCTCCTGTCATGCGGCCATCACAAACACCCACTACGCAGTTTGGGACCTGAGGGCAAAGCAATGGGCTGGATGGCGGCCAGCCACTCTGCACCGTTCACGCAGTGTGTCACGATAGATATGCCCTGGCCTGCAACCGGCCCCGGCTCGCACACGCCTTCATCACGCGACCCCAGCGCACTCCCCCAGCCCGCAGCCGAGCCCTGCTGCGCGGTCAGAGGTCAGGTCCGCTGCCGCCGCTGCTCCTGCAGCCACGCCAACACCTCCGCACCGCCATCGCCCGGCTCCTCGCGCTCGTCGTCATCCTGCTGCCGCTCCCGCGCCGCCGCCAGCGCGGCCTCCCAGTCCGCGGGGCAGCCCGCATCCAGCATCCGCTGCAGCGTCGGCAGCGGCGCGAAGGCGGCCGCCTTGGCGAAGACGCCATCCCGCTCGGTGCCGAAGGGCATCCCCAGGCGGAGCAGGCAGTCCAGTGCGACGGTGTCACGCAGGTCCGTGGCATAGTCGTACAGCTTTCTGCTAACCTGAACGCGGGGCAGCCAACAAGCAGGGCAGTGGAAGGTCACGGCCAGGCACGAACATACACGACGATCCTACGCGGCCCTACACGGCCTGCGGGTCGGGGCATGCTGATCGTGAGCAGGCCCGCCTGTGCGGTAAACGGCCGGCTAGCGACTCAGACGCCTAATGCGACCCCTGCCGCTAGGGCCCCGCACACTGCTCCACTAAAGACCCGCATCTGGACCGCAGGCTTTCACACAAGGGGTGCACGGGAGCCCAGCGGCGGAGCTCCGGAGCACCCAAGCCCCACGGCGGCGGCCATAGCTGCGCCTTCGCAACGGCTGCACCTGGAGCTGGCTATCCGCACCGGCACCGCCCCAGGCCAGGAGCGCCACGCTCCAGCCACGGCTCCAGCAGGCTCCCTGCCCGTCACGCCCGCCCGCGCCCAAGAAAGTAACCCACCGGTGGCAGCGGCACGCCCTGCTCCACCAGCCACTCCAGCGCCACCCAGTCGCCAGCTGTGGCGGCCCCTGAGTAGGCCTCCGAGTCCCACAGCCCCTCTGCCGGCTGGTAGCGCTGCAGCGCCTCCTTGCCCAGCGCCCCTGCCGACGCGGAGAAGATCTTGTGCCATGAAGCCTGCTGACTCACGTCCTCCTGTTCCTCATCAGCCGCCGCCAGCGGCTGCCCGCCGCCCCCGCCGTCGGGCTGCGGCTCCGCCGGCGGCTGCACCAGGCCGTCGGCCCCGCCAGCGCCGGCGCCGAGCCCGGCGGCACCGCCATCGCCAGGTAGGGCCGGGGGCTCCGCTGCGGCCGCCGCTTGGCCGCCGCCGCCGCCTGGAGCCTGCGGCCCCGCCACCGCCACCGCCCATGCCACTGCCGGCTGGCCGCCGGCCCCGTCGGCCGGCGGCGCTGCCGCTGCCGCAGGCTGCGCGCCGGCACCCGCCGCACCGCCGCCTCCGGCGTGAGCGCCGACCAGCACCGCGAAGGTGCTCGCGGCGCCCATGGCCCCAGCGCTCATGATGAACTCTGGGTTCTCCAGCAGCAGCGGCCCCGAGCCCAACTCCAGCAGCGTCTGCAGCAGCGCGGCGTGGTCGCCGTTGACCACGCCCAGAACGTCCTCCTGCCGCACCTCGAACGCGCAGGTCGCGGGGTGGTGCGCCAGGTTCATGGACGCGGGGGTGCCGAAGCCCAGATGGCAGGGCCCGCCGTCGAGCCCCAGCAGGAAGCGCAGCGCGGCGTTGTTGCCTGCCATGATGGCGCGCTGCGCTGCGTGCGGACCGGCGATGTAGCCGCGCGCCAGCAGCCACGCCAGCCGCTCCGGCGCCGCATCGCCGTGGCACGCCGCCGCTGCGCTCTCGCAGGCGTCCTCGGAGCGTGGGTAGCCGCGGCCCTCCAGCCACTCCACCTTGGCGCGCCAGTCGGGCGTGGCGC
The DNA here is from genome assembly GCA_001662425.1 of Chlamydomonas sphaeroides. Lineage (NCBI taxonomy): Eukaryota > Viridiplantae > Chlorophyta > Chlorophyceae > Chlamydomonadales > Chlamydomonadaceae > Chlamydomonas > Chlamydomonas sphaeroides. The sequence goes on from BDDC01000334.1 coordinate 6,904, forward strand.
TGCGGGCTGCGGCGCCCAGGGCGCCGCCCTGTATCTCCTGCAGCAGCTCCTCGGCGCCGGCGGGCAGCCACTCCGCCAGCACCTCCTGCAGCGCCGGCAGCGGGAAGCCCTCTGCAGCGCCCAGGATCAGGTGGCAGCACTCGCTCGGGCCTGGCGTGCTGCGCGCCCACAGCGCGCGCGCCGTCGGCTGCTGTCCATGCACCGTAGCGGAGCGCACGCCCCGGGCAAGCGCGGTCGGAGGCACGCCGTTGTCCAGCAGCCGCTCGCACACATGCGTGTGGCCGCTTGCGGCCGCCCATTCTAGGGCGGCCGCCAGCTCAGCTTCTCATACGCCGCGGATGCGCGGCAGAGCCCAGCGCAGCAAGTCCAGCTGGCCGGTGCGAGCGGCGGTGGTGAGGACGGCCGTTGACAGCGGCAGACCCACGCAGCGTCGAATGGCCTTGACGCAGGGCACGCTGCCGGTGGCGACCGCAAGCCGGAGTAGCCGGTCCCGGTGCCGACGGCATAGCCGCTGAGCAGCTGCGCCGCCGTCGCGCGTCCAGGAGGCCAGCAGCGCCGCAGCGGGCACAGGCTTGACGGTCTCGTGCGAGGTGGTGCATTTTGAGATGCGGATGGTAGTGTGTTCCGGCGAACGCAGCGCGGCGGCCGTAGCCTTGTTAACGAGGCGCAGGCAGCAGGGCACGTGGTTGTCGCTGTCTCCGGGCACCAGCACGAAGGACGCGACGTGCTGAAGCAGCTCGGGCTGCAGCGAGGCGAAAGATGGCACCGATGTAGCCGCTGCCATGTCAAGCGCTGCACGCTGCAGCTTCGATGCCGCACTCTCGGGCTGCCATGATAGCGACATCGGCCGACCTGAAGCAGCAGTCGCCCTTCACATACGTTTACGTGAATGTTCTTGCAGGGGGAGGTACACTTACAGAGCACAGACCCTCGAGTGACGTCTGTGCTCGGTGCTGCCAAGGCCAGGAAGAGCTCTAGGGCAGCCTAGGCTACCTGATCAATTGCATGAATATGAAGTATCACATCTTCAGTCACATGGGCGGTTTAAGTTCCCTGGGAGGCACGCGATACACGCCCCTACGCCCCTGATGCTCCACGGCGTCGCCCCCTTGGACCGCCCTCCCCATATGGCGTATGCCTCTGCGCTGCGCTCTTTCCCCCCCACCCCGCCGCACACGCACACACAATTTACGTATTGACCCACGCCTGCGGTGTGCGTGTCTGCTATGAGGAATCCTGCTCTTCCCATATTGACTTTCCAACGGGGTGCGCAAATAGACGCCCATAGCACACCCCGCCACAGGTGCAGCGGGACACGTGCCGGAGCCCCCGCTCCCAGCCACCGGCCCCCACATAGCACAAGACAAGACGAGATGAGCTGACAATGATGGGCTGACAGTGACGGGCTGGCAATGACGTGCCCGTGTGCCGCATCGCTGCCGTGGCGACTCAAGATCGGCTCAACATTCCGCTCCCTCCTCGCAGCCGCCGCCCATTCAACAGTCCCACGCCGCCCAGGGCAAACCCTTGCCGGCAACCGGACGCAACCGGACGCATACCCGGTGCTCAACAGTCAACACCCACGGTGCGTCACCTACGGGCGCACGCCAAGGCCTTCCACGCAAGCCACACGTCACACCACTGTCAGTGGGGCCGTTCAAAGGCCTGGCGTCAGTCACCAGGGGCGGTACGTGCACTTCACTTCCCCCGCTCCACATACCCCTGCTCCAGCACAACCGACTTCCAGCTGCTTTGTTCAGACCGACTCGCCAACACGCCACCGCTCACTGCCGCGAGCCGGCTAGCTACGCTACGCGGCGGACACGCGCGAGCTGGCGCACGCGCTCAGATAAATCCTGTGACCGTGGCTCGGCCTGTTGGCTGGCGAGCATGGCTTGCGCGGACACCCTGCGTGCCCTGAGCCACCGTGCGATAAGCATCCAGGGCATACCCAACACGTGCCTCACACTGCCCGTAATCGCGCCGCTAGCCCCAAGTCGCTGGCCCGCTCACCGTCCTGCATACCCCTATATATCTCCCAGCACCCTCCCTGCGCCATCCCCCGACAACATTCTGCCCGGGGATCCTCCAGCCAGCGCCTGTCGTGCTGCGCTGCCATCAGGTGCCGCACCGCCGCCTCCAAGGGGGCCCCTGTCGCCCCGCCGCCGCCAGCCAGTCCCTGCCAAGCCCCGCCTCCCTGTGTCACCCCACAGCACAGGCCCCCTGTCCCCAGCCCTACTCGCCCGGCCACATGCCCCGCACAGCCCCCAGCAGGCCCCCAAGGCTGCCTAGCTCCGCCGCCAGCTTGCTCCGCTCAAAGTACACCCCACAGTCCAGCGAGTCGCATACCACGCCCCCGCCGCCCGCGTTGTAGCACGCCAGCTCGCACGCCGCCGCCGCCCCGCCCCCGGCCGTGCCCCGCCTCCCTACGCCCGCAGCAGCACCTGCCCCAGCCCCTCCCCCTCGCCCGCCCCAGCCTCCGAGCCGCGCCGGCCCGAGCTGCCCTGCACCGCCCCCTGCCTCCCTGGCCCCCGCCGCAGCCGCGCCGTGCTGCCTCCCGCCTGCCCCTCCCCCTCCCCCGCAGTGCAGGCACAGCCGCACCATGTGCCGCTGCTGCCGCTCAAGGCGCGCCACGGAGGCGGTGAGCAGCGCCAGGGAGGCCTGCGGGTCCAGCCTGGGGGCGGGCGGGTAGCCAGGAGGCGGGCAGGCGGGCGGTGGCGCGGCCAGGCCTCGCCCACGGGCCTCGCCCCTCCAGCGCACCGCTGCTCAGGTGTCCCCCGCTACGTGCTGACCTTGGGGCCCTCGCCGGCCACTGACCACACACATGAACACACACACACACGTTCTGTTCTACCTAACACTGGAACACACACACACACACCGGTTCCCCCTGCCCCACCTGCAGTCGTCGCACAGCGGCTCCGCGGCCCTGGTCAGCGCGTCGCACACAGCGCAGTGGCGGGACAGGTAGAAGCGGTCGATGGTGCCGCCGCCGCCAACACCTGAGCGACCAGAGGGGCAAAGCGGGCGGGCGCAAGCCAGCGGGGTAAAGCAAGGGAAGCAGCACGGGGCACGTCGGAGCATGGGGCGGGCGGTGCGGCCGCGCGAGCAGTGTCCGCGGTCCGCGGAATGGCAGGCGGTGCCGCCGCAGCCATCCAACCCATCGCCTGTGTGCGCCGACCGCACCTGCGGCTGCGCCCAGGCCGCCGCCGCCACGCCAGGGCCCGCCGCCGCCGCCACGCATGCCGCCTGGCGCCTCGCCGCCACCCGGCCCCGCGCCCGGCAGCGCCGCGGAGGGCCTCTTCTGGGGCAGCAGGCGCTGGGGGCGGGGCAGGTCGGCGAACCAGGACCGCACGTCCGCGCCGACCTGGGGGAAGGGGAGGGGTTGTGTCTTGTGTGTGTAGGGGATGCGGCGAGGACATGTAGGACATGCATGCGTACTTGCACCCAGCCGGCGCCCGCCCCGCAACCTGGCTCCAGCTCTCCACGCCCTAGCTCCGCCCCAGCCCCAGGACCCTCGCTGCCTCCCTCCCCTGCCAGCTCCCACCAGGCTGAGCACGCGGTCCAGTGCGGGCAGTATCTGCTTGGCTATGTAGTAGTGGCCGTTGAGCCGCAGCCGGCCGCCCGAGGCCACCAGCGCGTGGGGCGACACGGCGAGGTCCACCAGCCGAGCGCCTGGGGGGCGGCGAGGAGGGAGGGAGGCGCGGGCTGGGAGCGGAGCACAGCAGGTGAAGAGGCACTAGCAGGGTGGCGTGCGGGCCAGGGGAGAAGCAGACGGGTGGCGGGCGTGGAGGCGAGTGGAGGCGAGTGGAGGCGAGTGGCAACGTGCGGCAACGTGTGCGTGGCGTGCTGGCCCCGAGCCCGGCCCCCGCCCGCCTCACCCGGCTCTCCGTACACGATGACGTACGGCACCCGTTCGCCGTACCGCGGCTCCGCCCGCGGGTCCGCGGCCATGGCCTTGGTGGCCACCAGCGCCCCGGGCGGCAGCACCGCGGCGTTGGCGCTGTAGGTTCCCAGCCTGTGGGTGCGGGTGCGGGTGTGATTTGGTGTCCATTTGCAAGTTGAACTAGCACGCCCAGCCTGTGTGTTCATTTTCAAGGAGTGTAGCAGAGTAACACGCTTCACTTGTGAGTGCGTGTGGGGTCGTGGGTGAGCGACTTGGGCCGGGGGTGTGGGGTTGGGAGCAGGGGCAGGATGTGGGGTTGAGCGGGTGGGGGTGCAGGTCCCCTGGGGCTGACCAAGGTGCGGACCCGGGGTGGCGTCGGGGCGGGAGTCCAGGGTTGGTGGCCAGGCACTGCGCGTGCGGCTTTCGCGGCCGGCGCCCGGTCCTGGGGAGCCTCCTCCAAGCGCCCGCACCTGACTTCCTTGGCGAAGATGAAGTCCTGCAGCGACACCCGGTTGGACAGGATCTTGGTCCACTGCCGCCGGAGGTAAGACTTGACCTGGGCCGGGGCAGACCGGAGGAGGGCGCGCGTCGTGGCCTGTGGGCGCGAGGGCAGCCGCCCGCAAGACCCAGCGCCCCAGCGGCCCGACATCTATGCTCGTCGCCCTCACCGCGCTGAGGTCCTTGGTGCTGAACAGCGTGCGAAGGCTCTCCTCCAGCAGCTTAGATACGGCGGGGCAGCCGTCGCGGCGGACCGTCTCGATGCCCTGCGGGCCGCGGCGCGAGCGCGTGCGCAGCAGCGGGGCGGCATGGGCGACATTGCGGGCGGCGGCAGCGTCGGATGCCTGGGCCCGGGCGCCTGCGTCTGCTCGTCCGGCAGCCCCCGGAGCCCCGGACCTTCCCCCGGACCTCCCTTCCTTCCAGCGCAGTCCTGGGCCTGGCTCCTGCGTCTGCTCGGCCGGCAGCCCGCAGCCCCCTTCTGGCGCGTCTCCCCCACCTTGGCATCAAAGGTGGGCGTGGCCTGGCCGGGACTCTCGTACGCAAAGCCCACGTAGCGCTTCTTGGTCTGCAGGATGCACGGGTGATACACCTGGAGAGCGAGCGGGGAGGAGCGGGGAGGGGCCGGGCGGGATGGGAGGGAGGGAGGACAAGGGCACAGATGTGGGTTACTGCCCACGTGCACGCACGGCGCACGGCCTATCCGCATTCGGGCACGGGCTACCCCGTTAACCCCCGGTGGCAGTGCCCGCAGCCCTCACCCCGCTCCCAAGCAGCAGCCCCGTACAGCGCCATGCGGCCCCACGTGGGTCCTCGCAGCCCCGCTGCCCTGCACACGTGGCCCCACCCCACCTTCTCCATCTTGAGCGTCACGGGGCTGGGGTTGGCCGCGGTAACCGCCGCCGCGATCTGGCGGCCCACCTCGAAGGCGGCCTCGCGGGTGCGCCCCGGCAGCAGCACGAACATGGAGTCGGTGTCGCCGTACACCACCTTGGCGCGCCAGGAGGGGTGCGACTCCACCTGGTGGGTTTGGGGTTGACAGGAAGGGTTGGGAAGGTAAGGGAAGCAGGGCAGGGCCAGGCAGGAAGGCGTGATGCGGATCGTGTCCATCCTAGCTGCAAGACCCATGGAACGCCTGCACGCGGTCCCCGCCCAAACAACCTGACATTCCCTACGCCCCCATAAACCACATGCGCCGCACCGGGCAGGCCCTGGCGCCCTCCCCGCCCACCGGCCGCAGCCCCTCCCTCCCCTTTCCCCCCACCCCCACACGCGCACCCCCTCCCCACCCCACCCCCACCCACACGCGCACCATGGCGATGGCGTTCTCCAGCGTCTGCCGGCCGCACTGCACGATGGAGTCGGCCAGCTCAGCGAACGGCAGGCGGCCGCTGAAGCCGGCGGCGGTGTAGCCGTAGCTCACATTGGCGATCATCTTGAGCCCAAACTGCCGCGCGTTGAGCACCCGCAGCAGGACCTGGGGACGGCAGGGGGGATAAGGGGACAGGGGTGGGGAAGAGGCTTAGGGAGGGCCCCGAAGCACCAGGGGGAAAAGGGGGGTGGAGTCAGGTGCAGCCTGCATCGGGGCCGATGGCCCCTGCTTGGCCGCTTGCCCTGCCACTCTCGTCCGCGCCCAAGGCGCCGCTCTCGCCCAAGCCCCCGTCCCTGCCTCCCCCTCCCCCTCCCCCTCCCCCTGCCGTGCCTTGTCCGAGGCGGGCGTGCGCTTCATGGCGCCCTTGATCATGACGCGTGTGGACAGGATCTCCGACAGCATGCGGGGCAGCACCCCGGGCCGGACCTGGGGCAGCGGCCAGCGGGGGAGGAGCCGGGGGGCCGGGGGGGTCAAGGGGAAGGAAAGGCGTGTTGGCGCTGTGTTCGTGTACCCAAACGCACGCAACCCCGGCAGGCCACCCCGGCACTGCACCCCCGGGCAGCTTGTGCGCCTGGTGGGCCTCGTCTCGTACCGGACACCGCTTGACGCATCAACGGAGCGAGATCGACTCCATACGTGATACGTGCCAACCCATCGCGCCGCCCGCACCTTGTGCGGCATGAAGGCCACGCCGTTGGGCGATATGACCAGGTCCTCGGGGCTGCAGGGCTGGGCCGGCCGCCCGGGGCCGCCGGCGCCAGCAGCCCCCTCCGCCGCCGGCCCTGCCGCCGGCCCCTGAGAGGACCTCTGCGGCGCGACAGCCCCCACCGGGTAGCTGTACTGCGACACCCCCAGCCGCACCGGCTGCCCGCCTGCGCAGGGGCATGGCGGGTGGCGGGCGGATGTGGGCGGCTCAGTGATGCGTGCGGAGGGGCAGCAGGGCGGCTTGCAATCGCGGCCGTCGCAGCCCTGGGGTCCCCTACCCCCACTCGCAGCCCTCGGGTCCCCTCCGCCTCCCGCCCCAACGCCCACCCGCGCAGCACGCACGCACCCACCCGCTCGCGCGTGCTGCGGCCTGCCGATGGCGGTTGTGTAGCACAGGTTGTAGGCGATGACCATGGAGGGGTAGAGCGACTGGAAGTCCAGCACCACCAGCGGGCTGGCGTACAGCCGCGAGCCCGGCTCCATGACCAGCGGCAGCGCCTCCATGGCGGGCTGCCCGCCCACCTGGTGGGTTGGCGTTGAGGGGCGTAGGGGTGTGAGGTCTGGGAGTGTGGGAGGACAGGGAGGGCCTGGGGAGGGGAGACGCTGGAGAGGCCACACTGCCCACGAGGCTCTGGCGCCCTGCCACCGGCCGCCTGCCCATCGTCGCTGCGGAGCTGCGCCTGCTCTCCCGCCCAGCCCCTGCACCTGCTCCCTGCTGGGCGAGGGCAGTATGAAGTTGTTGGCGTGCGCCAGCCGCACCAGCAGGCTCTCCACACGGTACTGCGAGCCGCGGGACAGCACGGAGAAGAAGTCGATGCCAAAGGTGCTGCGGGCCGGGACGAGGGGGAGGGGAAAGACAGGGAGGGAGGGGAGCGGGAAGGGGTAAGAAGGACAGGGAATGTGGGCGCGGGCCGTGGGGAACGCAGGGGCTTGGACAGGCCCCAGCAGTCGCCACCCCGGTGCGGGCGACCGGCCCCCCTTGGCAATGGACTCACGCTGTGGCACAGCGGCATGCAGTCACACACACCACGACGATGCTGACGATGCTACTGCCCCTCGGCCTCCCTCCCCTGCCCTCCCCTGCCCTCCCCTGCCCTCCCCTGCCCTCCCCTCCCCTGCCCTGCCCTCCCCTGCCCTCCCCTGCCCTTCCCCACCGCGCCATCTCCGCGGTCCGCCCCAGCAGGTCCAGCTTCTCGGTCATGGCCAGACACAGCCGGCAGCGCCGAGTGAGCCACGCCAGCGAGCGCCAGCGGCCGCCCGAGGGGCCTGCGACACGCGGCGGCGCCCGCACGCAGAGTCGGAACACAGACATGGGACACGACACGGAAGCGCCACCCACACCGCGATGCCCGCCCGCCCGCCCCTGATCCCCGACCCTGCGGGCCGCACGAACCCCAGGCGATCCCCCCCACCCAACCTCGGCCCCCACGCCTGCGCCCCCACGCCCACCCGCTCCAAACCAGGCCGCCAGCTGCTGCAGCGGCACCGCCGGCACCCTCAGCCCCAGCACCGCGGCGGCGCAGGCCTCGAAGCTGTAGCGCCCCAGCTTGAGCTCGCCCGCCAGCACGCGCCACAGGTTGAGCAGGATGCGGCCGGCCGAGTGAAGCCCGCTGGCGTGGGTCTCGCCCCACTCGTCGGTCTGGGGGCGGCCACGAGGCCCGGGAGGGAGGTGGGCAGCACGGGTTCAGGTCCGTCGCCACCCGCCATCCTCCATCAACCCCACATCGCCACCGAAGTTGATCGCGGCAGCGGCTAGGGTCCAGCCCCGTTGCCTGCACTGCGCGGATTTTGGTGCCTCAACTCCATGAACCCTCCATCACGAGCTGCCGTGCTGTGCCTTGCCCCGCGCCTCCCCCACGGGTCGCCGCCTGCCTTCCCCTCCCCACACCTGCCCCAACCCCGCACCCCACCTGCCGCTCCTTGACGCTGCTGGTCCCCGGCGTGCGGCCCGCGGCGCGCAGCAGCGGCGGCGCCAGGCGCAGCGCGTCCGCCCGCTCCGCCAGCCAGCCCAGCGAGCCGCGCTGCAGCTCCCAGCCCAGGATGAGGTCGGGGTCCAGGCTGCTCAGGCAGGCGGCGAAGGCGCGCAGCAGCGAGGGCTCGTCCTGGGTGGGTGGGTGGGCAGGCAGAGAAGGGCAGGGAGAGGGGAATGAGGGGCAAGCAGCGCGAGTGAGGCGAGTGGGGGCAAGGCGCGAAGCGGGGGACAAATGCGTGTTGCAGGGCGGGCGCAAATGGCGCAGCGGCAGCACGGCCCGCCTTAGACACGCGCCCAGCGCCCAGCCCCAAGCGGGCCAGCCCCGCACCCTCCCTCCGGCCCACGCTCACCGGGAAGGCCTCCACGCTGCAGCGCGCGCCGCTGACGCCGTCGCTGCGCAGCTCCACGCCCCGGACTGGGCCCAGCGGCTCGGCCTGCGAGCCGCCGCCCCCTCCGCCGCCCCCTCCTCCGTCCCCGGCCGCTGCAGCCGCCGCTGCGGCGGGAGCTGCCCCGGCCGCGCCGCCCCCCGCGCCGCCTGCCGGCGCCGCCGCTGCGCCGTCGCCTGCCGCGGCCTCCGCGGCGAGTGGTGGTGGCGGTGGCGGTGCGGCCCGGGGGTCGAGCAGCAGTACGCGGCAGGGGTAGGCCCAGGCGGGGGGCGCGGGTTGGCCGTCCTCGAGGACAGACAGGCAGATGGCGCTGTGGTGGTGGTGGGGAGCGTGCCAGCGGGGGGCAGAGGCGCGGCAGGGCAGGCCCATGTAGGGCCCCAGTGGCGGGTAGCTGCGGGCAGCTGCCTGCCCCGGTGCTCCCTCCGCAGACCCCAACAATGCACTCCTCGCCCCCTCCCAGCCCACCGCAGCTTCCGGAAACTACGGCACCTCGCCCGTGACCCCCGGCCCCCGCCGCCGCCCTCGGCCCCCTCGGCCCTCACCACACTGAGTCGTGCTTGGGGTCCGGCAGCAGCTGGCCGCGGTTGGCCGCCACCACCTCCACCGCCACGGCCGTCAGCCAGTCGCGAGACACGGTGCCGCCGCCGGGGGGCTGCGGGTCGAGCAGGGGCCAGCTGGGGGCACCCCTCAGCGACGCACGCGGCTTGTGGGGCTTGTGGTCCTTGGCGCAGCAACCTGGGCCCGAGTGTTGCAGCCACAAGTCCCGACAACCCTGCGGCCCACCTTCATGCGAAAGCCCCGCTGGCTGGCGGGCGTGGGGCCGCCCGTGCCCTGGCCCGGCGGCCGCAGCGGCGACAAGAGCGACGCGGCGGCGGCGGCGGTGGCGGCGACGGGCGTGCGCAGCGTGGCGGTGCCGCCGGTGGCGGCGGTGCCGAACGGGACTGACGGGCCGGGGGTCGTGGCGGCGGTAGCGTTGGCGGCGCCGGCGGCACCGCCAACGCCGCCGATGCTCGTTGGCGGAGCTGCACCACGGGGTGGCAGCGGCGGCAGCGGGACCGCAAAGGGCGGCGGCGGCGCCGGCGCTGGGGCGCTTCGCCGAGGCAGCGGCGGCGGCGGCGGGGCCGCTGCGGCAGCCCTGCCCCCTGCAGCAGCGGCGACCCCGAATGCCGCGAAGGGCGCTGGAGTGGACATGGCGGCGGCGGCCGCGGCGCGGCCGCCACGGTGCTTGGCGGCCGTCGTCGGCGCCGCCGCGTCCGCCCCTGTCGAGGCGCCACCCACCGGCTGCTGCGCCGGCGGCGGCGCCGCCGCCGCAGCTCCAACCTGCGAGAAGCGTAACCGGCGGCGCTGCCGCTGCGGCTTGGCTTCCGCCGCCAGCGAGCCGATGGGCACCCCTGTGACGTCGTACCTCCCGCCGCCGCCGACATCGCCGTCGGACCCGGACCCGTCGCCGCCGCCGCCGCCGTCGGCATCAGCTCCCGGCATCTGAGACGATAGCCGCCGGCGGTGACGGCTGCGAGCTGCCGAGCCGGTGGGGGCGGCGGCGGCGGCCCCGGCGTCATCGTGCTGCCGCTTGCGGCGGCGGCTGGCGGCGACGCCGCCAGTGGTGGCGGCGGCGCCGAGGGCCAGAGCGCCCATGAAAAAGGTCCTCTCATCGTACTTGGGCGACGGAGGCGCCTCCGCCAGCGACGCCATCTCCTCCTCTTCGCTGCCGTCGTCGGCAACGCCGCCGCCGCCGCCACTGGCGTCGTCGCTGTCGTCGCCGCTGGAGCCGTCGCTGTCGCCAACGGCAGCCAGCGACGGCGTCCCCAGCAGGCTCTCTTCGCTGAGCGGCAGCGGCGCGTCGCCGTCACCACCACCGCCGGCTCCGCCGCAGCGTCGCTGGCTGTGCGTCCCCCGCGGCGCCGTCGGTACCAGCCGGCCCGTGTTCGCGTCAAAGCCCATGACGGGACCGGCAGCCGCCGCCGCCGCCGTCCTGACGGCACCGCCGGCACGCTGCCGCCGCCGGCCGCGAGGCGGGTGCCGCTCCGCCCACGCGTTCACCTCTGCTGGCGGCGGCGGCGGCAGCGCCGGCACCAGCGCAATGCCCCTCAGCCGTCCGTAGCCCATCATGTTGGCTCGCTCCGGCAGCGGCGCCGCCGCGGCAGCGCCGCCGTCGCGTGCCGCTGCCGCCGCCGCCGCCGCCACGGCGGCGCGCAGTCGGGCCAGCGGCGCCGCGTGTGGGGGCCCCGGGTGGAACGGCGGCACGTCGTCCCAGCAGGGGATGCGGAACTCCCTGGCCAAAGGGGGCGCAGAGGGGCGAATGGGCGGTTGCGGGAGGCGTGCAGGTTGCGTGGGAGCGGCGGGAGTGGCACGTCAGGGCCGCGTGCGGGAGGGCACGGTGGGGACACACAGCAAGATGCCGTAGCCCTGGCGCGGGCACCGGCCCAGGCGGCCACACCTTCCCGCGAACACCGGTGGCCGGGCCGGCACGTCACGTGGGTCGGAGTAGAAAGGCTCCTGTGGGAGCACAGGAGGGCGGCAAGGATAGGTTGGGGTGGGGCCACGCTGGCTGGCACGCTTGCATGCACGGAGCAGCCAGGGCAACCCTTGTCTCCATCGGCCCGATCGTTGCCCCGTAACGACCCCAGGTACGGCACCGCAGCCCTGCCGGACGGGCCGTACCTGGTGTACGACCTGCAGCAGCTGCTTGCTATGCCACTCTGCGTCCGATGCCAGCAACGCCGGCGGCGGCGGCCGACCCCTGGGTCGCAGCACCACCAGGCCGCGGTGACGTGGCTCGACGGCCTCGTCGGCGTCGCCGTCGGCGCCCCAGCCTTCGCCGCTGCCCCCGCCGCCGCCGCCGCCGACAGCGCTGCCGCCACTGCCGTCGCCGTCTGCGCGCCGCTTGGCACCTTCTCCGCCGCCGGACGGGCCTGGTCCAGCGTTGCCGTCAGGCGCATCCGGCGGCACAGCCAACGTCACGCGCTTGCGTGGCTTGGCTGACGGCGCCGCCATCGCGGCGGCGGCGCCACCGCCACCAGCAGCCGGGGTTGCTGTCGCCGCCGCCGGCCGCTGCGCGTACAGGTCCTGCAGCGGCGGCGGCGTCGGACGCGCGACCGGCTCCGCTGCCCCTTGGCCGCCGCCGCCGCCGCCACTGCCGCCGCTGCCTGCCGTCGCCGTCTTCGCCATCGACACCGACGGCGGCGTCCGCTGGCCGCACTGTGGTGACGGCGGCGAGCCGCTACCAGCGGCGCCGCCGCCGCCGCTACCGCTTGTCCTTCCGCCTGGCGTCGTCGCTGCTACCGCCGCAGCCAGAACAACCCGGGAGGCGGAGCACTGCTGCACGCTGCCGGCAGGGCTGGTTCCGGCACCGGCGCCGCTCCCGGCAGGGCAAGGTCCGGCGCCGGCGCCGCTGCCGGCAGACCCTAGCCTGGAAACGCTGGCGGCCGCTACCGCCGCCGGGGCGGCAGCCGGCGCCAGCGCCTGCGGCTCTAGCGGCCTGCCGCCTGGCCCTCCCAGTGCGCCCCCCGCCGCCGGCTCCTCTCCTCGCTCCTGCTGCAACACCTGCTGCTGCCCCTGCTGCAACGCCTGCTGCTGCCCCTCCTGCGGCCGCGTGCGCTGCGGCGTGTAGCCCTCCCGCTGCCGCGGGCGCCTCTCCTGCTCTGCCCCCACTCGGCGCGCTGCCGACCCTTGCTCGCCCCTGCTCTCATTCCGCCTCCGCTCCCCCGACACCGCCCCTGCTGCCCCCCCTGCCACCTGGGCAAGCTCTCTACCCGACACGCTTGTTCGCACCTGGCCGCACGCACCAGCGGCAGTGCCGCCACTGCCCCTCGGGGAGGCGGTGGCCGCGTCGCCGGGCACGGGCGCCGGCGGCGGCGCCGGCGCGGGCTGCGCGACATGCCCAGCCGCTACGGCGCCGCCGCCACCACCAGCACGCCCCTGCGTACCCGCCGCCGCTGTCGTCGACGCCGTGGCCGCAAGCGCGCTTGCCACCGCGTGCGCCGCCGAGGCTGTGGCTGCAAAGGAGGCGGTGGCTGTGGTGGCGGCAGTGGCGGTGGCTGTGGTGGCGGCAGTGGCGGTGGCTGTGGTGGCGGCAGTGGCGGTGGCTGGCACGAATGCCTCGCCAGCCGCGTCCCGGGGCAGGCCGCTGCCGCCCGTGGCGGCCGAATCCGCCTGCACCGCCGCCGCTGGCGCTGCGGCAGGGCCCACTGCCAGCCGCGGCTGCAGGGTGGACACTTCCTGGTGGCCGCGGATGCAGGAGGGTGCACCGCCCACTGCCACGGCCACTGCGGCAGGGCCTTGGCCCGTGGGGTGAGGCAGTGGAGGCAACGGCAGCGGCGAGGGCCGTGGCGAGGGCAGCGGCCACGGCACCGGCGACGGCTGCGGGTGCAGGCCCCGGCCCAGCTCCGGTGCCTCGGCTGCGGTTAGGGCGCTGTGGTGCCCAGCGACCTGCTGCTGCTGCTGCTGATGGGGATGAGGATGGGGATGGGGATGGTGATTGGGATGCTCCTGGGCGGAGCGATCCGACTCAGCAGTTGCGGGGACCATCTGGGTGGAGGGGCCGGCGGAGGAGGGCGGTGCCACAGCCGGCGAGGCGCCTGCGTCGCCGGCTGCTCCGGCCGCACCCCGCATTGCGGCATGCGTCGCAGCGGGCGTGGCCCAGGGCTTGGGCGACGGCGACGGCGAGGCAGCGGCGGCGGCGGCGGCGGCGGCGCCGAGGAGTCCTGCCTTGCTAGCCGCCGCGGTTGCGGTCGCTGATGCAGCCAGACGTGACGGCGGCGACGTGTCACCCGAGGATGGCCCAGGCGGCGGGACCAGACCTGCAGCACAGCTTGGCTCTGGCGCCGCAGCCGCCCGCGCTGCCGCTGTGGCGGTCTGCGCAGCTGAGCAGGCGGCGCGGACGCTGACGCTGGCAGCGCCGCCGTCAACCACGCCGCCGCCGACGGGCTCCGTGGGAGCCATGCTGACGGCAGCGGCGACGGCGCCTGCCTCGCCCACCGACGTCACCACGGCGGCGCCCATCGCGGGCGGCGCGTCACCAGCTGGCGGCGGCGGCATGCTGACGTCGCCCGTCGGCCCGCCGCCGGCGCCGAGTATGGCAATGGTCGGGGCCAGCTGTGACGACGGCGCGGGCACCGGCACCCAACCCCGAGGCGGCGACGGCGGCGGCGGCGGCGCTAGGACCTGCGTAGGCAGCGGCTGCGTGGGCGGCGGCGGCATGGTCCCCAGCCGGGGCCTGCCACGATCGACCGCGACAAGCCGGGGCTCCGGCGGAGCCATAGCGTGGCTTGCCGCCAGCGGTGCCGCCGCCGCCGTCGCCGCAGCCGCCGCTGCAGCCTCCGGCGGCACTGTGCCGGCCGTCGGCGCCGCCGGTGCCGGGGGGCGGTGTTTGTGTGGGTCCGCGTCAGCGGACAGCGGCTGCGTCGGAAGGTAGGCAGCCGCCGCAGCGGTCACCCCTGCCCCTGCCCCCGCCGCAGCCGCAGTGCCGCTGCCGTCGCTGCGCCAGCTATCGCCTGCGCCGGGGAGTCCGCTGGGGTCGACACGGATGCCAGTCGGGCCCCTAGCAGGCACCCAGGACGGGCCGGCAGCAGAGGGCCCAGCGGAGGCCCCAGAGCGCGGGGAGCGGTGGCTGGGAGGCGACAGCGGCGGCCACGGCACCACCTGCCCCGGGGCGAGCGACCAGGCGGGCCCGCGGCGGCCGCCGGTGGCGCCGGCACTGCCGCCGCCGCCGCCGCCGGCCGAGCCGCGCGTGTCAGGCGCGCGTGCTGCAGCCGCCGCGGCTGCGAGGATGGGTGAGGCGGATGACGGCGAGAGGTCGGGCGGCAGCACGAAGCGCAGCGGTGAGCCCAGGCCGCCGGCGTCTGGCGGTGAGCCGCTGTCGGCGGCCGCCTGCTGCGGCTGCGGCGGAGGGGGGCAGCGCAGGGTGTGGACAGGTCAGGGCGAGGCGAGGCGCTGCGAGGTGAGCGAAGGAGGGGCGCACCACTGGCCCCAACGAGGACCCCCCGAGGTGCTTGCTGCCTGCGGGACCTCAAGCAGCACGCAGTCTTTCCCCCGCCCAGCTCCAGTCCTGGGACACCCAGCTGCAGGAGCCTCACCGGCTGCGGCGTCGCCAGCGCCGGGCCGCCGTCCGCCTGGAGCCCCTCCCACAGCGGCGACGGAGGCGGCCGCAGCTGCGACGCCAGGGGCGACGGCGCTGCCTCCTGGCGCTCGCCGGCGGCTCCCTCGCCGGGGGCCCCGCAAGGGCCTGGCCTCTCAGCGCCGCCACCCCCGGCACACGGCCCTGTGCTGGCAGCCGCAGCGGAGCCACCTCCAGCTGGCCCTCCTGCCGCCGCCATCGCGATGCCTCCATCACCCTCCTCGCCCCTGGGGCTGCGCTGCTGATCGTCGTGATGTTCAGGCCGGCGGCCTCCGGCCGCCCCGCCGCCGCCATGCCCTTGGGAGGAGGCGCCATCCGCACCGCCGTCCACGTCGCCGCCACCTCCGCCCGGCTCAGCCCTAGCGGCCGCACCACCGTCATCAGCCAATGAGCCGCCGGCCCTGGCGCTGCCGTCGTCGTCGTCTGTGAGCAGCAGCACGTCCCACAGCGGCGACGGAGCGAGCGGCAGCGGCACCGCCAGCGACGGCGACGGCGACGGGGAGGCCGCGGCCCCGACAGAGCCCTCCTCCGGGCCCGTGGCATCTGGCTGCGTCCCCTCGCCACCCTGCTGCGCCTCCAGCCCCGCCCCCGCCCCCGAGACCGGTGGCGGCGGCAGTGGCGGCGGCGGCGCCGGTGTGCTGGTCACCGCCGGCGCGAGCACAGCAGCAGGCGTGGCGCCGATGCCTGCCGCCGTGCCTGCCGCCGCAGCTGCGATGCGCTCAGGGCATGTAGGGCTCGCAAGCGACTCGGCGGGCTCGGCCCTTGGGCCCAGGGCCGTGCGCCTCTCTGCCGCTGGGACCGCAGCGGCCAGCGCTTGGCTGCTGGCCAAGATGCCAGCGGCGCAAAAGGTAGGCCGCCCCACCGCTGCCTGCTTTGAAGTCCCTGCCGCGCTGGGAGGCGTGGTCGCTGTTGGCGCAGGCGCAGGCGCAGCGGCTGCCGGCGCCGTCGGGCTTAGTGCTGGGGCTGCCAGGGCCGCCGCCGCGAGCGCAGGGCGGCGGCCCGGCCTGAAGAGACCCGACACCGTGCGGGGGCCGGCGCGGGTCCAGCCGGGGGCGGGGGCGCCCGAGCCGGAGCCGCCGGCCGCAGTCGCAGCCGCGCCGCCCAGTACCGGACCTGAGACCAGTCGTCGCAGCGCGGGCAGTCCTCGGCCGCTGCCTCTGTCACCGCTGCTGCTGCCGCCGCTGCCGCCGGCAGCGCCATAGCCGGCAGGCAGGGACGCGGCGCGCGGCGCAGCCAGCCTGGCGTGTCGGGCGCCCTCCCCCACGTCCTCCTCCTCATTGTCCTCGTCGTCCTCCTCGTCCTCTGCACGCCGCCGCCCTCCTTCCCCCCGCTCCTCCTCGCCGTACAGGCTGTAGGCACAGCCATCCGCCGCCACACACGAGTCGTCATACCACTGCGAGGGGCCGGGGAGGCCGCACCGCCGCCGCCTGCCGCCGTCTTCCTCCTCCTCGTCCTCCTCCTCCTCTTCCACCTCCTCCTCCTCCTCGTCCCCGTCATCACCGCCGTCGTACTGCGGGATGTGGGGCGGCGGCGGCGGCGGCCGCCACTGGTGCTGCGGCGGCGGTGGCTGCGGCTGCGGCGGCTGCGGCGGCTGCGGCGGCTGCGGCTGCGGCAGCTGGAGCTGGAGCTCGAGCTGGGGCTGGGGCTGCGCTAGGGCGTGGGGCTGGGGCTGTGCCGGGGCGTGGGGAAGCGATTGCGGCGGGGGCTGTGCCGGGGCGTGGGGCGGCGGCGGCCGCCAGGGCTGGGCATGTGCGGCATGGCTTGCCCACGGCTGGGGCTGGGGCTTGGCATGGGGCGGCTGCTGGTGGGGAGGTCGCCAGAGGGGCGCCGAGCCGCCGGAGCCGCCGTGGGCAGGAGGATGGGCCGGGGCCGGCTGCCAAGGCTGCTGCGGCGGTGGCGGCGCGGGCATGGCCCAGCGCCGCTGCGGCGGCGGCTGATCTGGCACAGGAAGCAGCGCCGCGGCCTGCGGTTGCGCTAGCGCCGGCTGGTGTTGCGGTGGCGGCTGCGGAGGCTGCGGCGGTGGCGGCTCAGCCCAGGATGGGCCCGGCCCCGGCTGGCCGTGGGTCTGCAGCCGCTGCAGCTGCTCCCAGGCGCTCACCAGAGGCGGCGGCGGCGGCGCGGCTGTTTGGGCCCCCGATGGGCCTTCACCGAGCGTGGATCCCTCAGCTGAGGCCGGCCAGGCGCTGCCGGGAGCGGCGGCGGTGCCGGGCAGCTGCGGCGGCCGCTGACCTGCTACCTTGGCAGCTGGCGATAGCGTCAGCGGAACGGGCGAGCGCCGGCGCGCCGGCGGCGACGCCAGAGCTTGGGCGCTACCGCCGCCGCCGGAGCGCCGCCGGCCGGCGCTGCCCTGGCGGCGACCCGCCGACGGCGGCGTCCCCAGCCCGCCCACGCCAGCGGCGGTCGGGGCCGACGGCGACATCCCAATGCGGGGCTGCTTGATGGGCCGGCCCGGCGTCAACGCCGCCTCGTCGCCGCTGCTGTCGCTGATGGGGTCGGCGTCGGCTCCCCCGGGCCGTGGCGGCCGGCGGGCCGGCGGCGGTGGCGGCAGCGCTGGCACCAATGCGGCCGCCGCCGCCGCTGGGGCTACCGCCGCCGTGGCCGTTGTGGCTGGAGGCCGTGCATCGTTGCTGGCGCCATCAATGACTAGCCTCTGGCGGTTCGCTGGCCCAGCGTCGACCCATGACGACGGCTCAGGGTGGTGTGGGCCCTGGACCAGGGCCGGGCTCGTCGCCGCCGGCAGCTCCGATTGCGGCATAGGCGGTTGTGGTGGCGGTTGGTGGGGCATGGGCTGTTCGCACACACCAAACGGCGCGGAGCCCGGCCAGCCGCTGCTGGCGGCGGCGGCACCGACGGGTGCCATGGGAGCAGCGACAACAGACCCTAATGCCGCGGCGCCCTCGTTGGCCGTGGTTGTGGCGGTGACGGTGGCCGGGACCATCTGCGTGGACTGGCCGCCTGACAGCAATGGTGGCGGCGGCGGCAGTGCGGACAGAGAGGCGGGGATAGGGTCAGAAGCGGTGGCTGGCACCACAACGGAGCCGTCGGTGTGGCGCTGGCTGCCGCCAAGGGGCTGCAATGGAGGCCAGGTTGTTGCGGCTGGAGGCGGCTGCAGAGACGGCGGAGAGCTGCCGACCAACGGTACGGCGGCGGCGACCGCTGCTAGCTGGCCTGGCGGCGGTGTGTTGTCCCCGCTGGGCTCGCCAAGCCCTGGCTCTGGCAGCAGCGGAGAGGCGCGCCGAGGGAGTCCGGTGGTAGGGGAGCGGCGGCGCTGGGGCTGCTGCTCCGCCGGCAGCGACAGCAGGTCCTCCAGGTCGGGCAGGCCGGCGGGCTGCTGCTGCTGATAATGATGATGACCGTACTGCATCGCACTGTACGGCAGCTCGTCGTACGGCGGCGGCGGGGCCTCGACGTCGTAGGGCCGCGGCGCAGGCGGCACCCAGGGCATCGGTCGCTGCGAGGGCGGCCGGCCCGGGTCGCAGCCCGGCCAGTCCGGCGGAGCTCCGACTGCCGGCTCCGCATCGGCCTCTTCCATCTCGTCTGCCAGAGCGAGCAGCCCGTCGCCCTCATCGTCCCCCTCCTCGCCGAGCTCACGGCCAGGGGAGAGGTCCTCATGCTCGGCACGGCCGAAGCATCCGGCGCCGTCCAGCCCGTCGCTGCCGCCCGCATCCCCGGGATCGTCGTTGTCGGGGCCGTCGGCCTCGCGAGCGGCCTCGGCCTCCTCCGCCAGCGCCTCGGCCTCAAGCTCCGCCGCCAGCTCCAGCAGCGCTTCGGCGTCGCCGTCGCCGTCGGCGTCATCGGCGGCGTCGGCGCCGCCGCCGCCGCCAGGCAGGCGCTCCGCTCGCCCACCGAAGCCCTCGTCACCGCTGCTGCTGCCGCTGCCGCTGTCCCCTGGCCCGCCCGGGTCGTATGCGTGTGACGGCCCAGGGGCGCCGCCGGGCGGAGGTTGCGCCGGGTGGGCCCGGCGGCGCCGCCGCTCGAGTTGCCGCTGCCGCCGCCGCTCCTGGAGCCGCTGCAGCGCCTGTGTGTCCACGAGCTGCGCCGGATCCAGATCCCCGGGATCGAGATCTAGGCCAG
Organism: Chlamydomonas sphaeroides; assembly: GCA_001662425.1. Taxonomy (NCBI): domain Eukaryota; kingdom Viridiplantae; phylum Chlorophyta; class Chlorophyceae; order Chlamydomonadales; family Chlamydomonadaceae; genus Chlamydomonas; species Chlamydomonas sphaeroides. Next base: position 25,909 of record BDDC01000334.1, read on the forward strand.
GATCATCCGGATCTGCATCCAGGTCATCGGAATTTTCGAGATCCGAGTCCAGCATCTCGTATGTCGGGCCCCCGGTGCCCGCGGCGCCGCTAGCGCCACCGCCGTCAGCCGCGGGGCTGAGGCGGAGGACCAGACTGGCACTGCCGCCTGCGCCACTGCCGCTGGCACTGCCGCAGCCGTCTGCACCTCCGTGACCCGACTGCCACTGCATGAGAGCACTTGGACCTCTCGGCGGCAGCGACGACGGCGGCGTGCCGCCGCTGGGCCCCGCCGCCGCAAGGCGGGCCTGCCACGCGGCACCACCGCCGCCGGCAGCCAGCTGCGAAGCGCCGGCCTGGGACAGCCTCAGCTGCTGCCGCCGCCGCCAGGCCGCTGAGGGGTGCAGCTGCGACGCCACGAACTCAACCACGACCGGGATGTCGCCGCCGGCTCGCGCCGCCGCTGGCGTCGAGGCCGGCCAACCCGGGGCCTGCGACGGCAGCGGCGTCGCGAGCTGCCGCCGCTGACGGCGCCGCTGGCTGAGTGCGGCCAACGCCGCCAGGCCCTCGCCGTCGGCGTCGGCGCCGGCGCCGGCGCCGTCACCGACGCCGCCGCCCTGATGAGCTGGCGGCGCCGCCAGTCCAGGCGAGGCCAGCCCAGCCCCGGTCTCGAAGCCACCCTGGGCTGCTCGCAGCGCGCCCTGGCTGGGCCGCTTGCTAGGAGGCGCCAGGCCGGGGCCCTGGCTGGTGCCCTGCGACGGCGTCCCGCCGCCAGCGACGGCGCCGTCTCCAGCACGGCTGCGGCGGTGGCGGCCGCCAGAGGGCCACACGGAGGCGTTAGCGGGCTGAGAGGCCAGCAGCAGCGCGCCGCGAGGGCCGGCGGCGCCGTCGGGGCCAGCGCCAGCTGCACCGGGCGTCGGCGCCGCCGCTGGCGGCCGCACGCCAGCCGGCGCCGGGGTGAAGAAGGACGGCGGCGGCGGCGGTGTTGCCGTGGCGGCGGCGCCAGGACCACCCGCGAAGGTGGGCGGCGGCGGTGTGGCGCCGAAGCCGCGCCAGGCGGCGGCCTCCGCTTGGCGCACCTGGGGCGCTGCCGGCGGCGGCGTAGCGTGACCGGCGGCCGCGGCTGGCACGCCTTGGCCGTCGCCCCCATGTTGCGTAGCGCCCGGTGGCCGCCAGGGCCGCAGGGGAGAGTCGAGCGGCTCGCCCTGTCTGTCAACGGGAGCACCATCCTCCTGCATCGCGTCATGGGGCCTTGCTGCTGCAACCTGGGGCTGCGGATGCGGCTGCGGATGCGAATGTGACGCCGGGGCCTGAGGCTGAGCCGGCGCAGGGGCCAGGGCTGCAGGCGGCACAGCGGCTGGCGCGGCCCTTGGGTCGCCGGCGACGGCGCCGCCGGCCCCTTCCGCCGGTCCTTCCGCCGCCGGCCCCTCCGCCCCCGCCTGCCGCCGGCGCTGCTCCTCCAGCAGCCGCCAGTGCTCCTCCGCCACGGTCTGAGGCAGATGGCACAGGCACAGTCACACGTGTCGCGGTGAGTGCCGCCACCAACCCATGTCTACCCCTCCTGCGGCCCCTGTATCCCGCGGACCGAGCACAATCCCCCGGCAAGCCCCTTGCCCAGCGCCCCCCTGCGTGTCCCTATCGCCTCCCTGCATGATCCAGGTACGCAGCCCAGCGCCTGCCTGCCCGGCCACCCAGGCGGCTCGAGCCAGCGCGCCCACCCCGCCCTGCGCTGCACCAACCCTTCCGCTGCCCCCTGCCTCCCCCCATGCCTACCCGGTACTCGGCCCGCACCGCCTCCACCGCGGGGCACAGCGGCGCCGGGCTGCGGGGCGGCGAGGCCGGCCGCTCCGGCAGAGCGCCTCCGCCCCGCGCCTCCTCCTCCTCCCACATGGGCACCAGGCTCTGCAGCAGCCGCTGGCTGGGCGCCGCCTCCTCCAGCCGGGTGCGCACCGCCTGGCTCGTCGCAAGGACGGGAGGGCGGGCGGGTGGGTGGGTGGGAGAGGGACAATGGGTGCGTGTGTGTCGTGAAGCGCCTGCCTGCGTCCCATCCGGGATGGGCGGCGGATGAGAGGGATGCCGCCCTGAGCGCTGGCATGCAGCGGTCCCGGGCGCACGCGCCTCGTCGACCCACCTCGCGCCTGTTGAGGATGTCGTGCACCACCGCGTCGCACTCCAGCAGGCAGCTGCTCTGGCGGCCGGGCGGCCTGAGGTCGGGGAGTGGGGTCGGGGAGGCAGGGGCGCGTGGGTACCCTCTGGCGCGGGAGGGTACGGCACGCAGGGCGGAGAGGCCCGCTCGCTTGCGCAGGCGCACTGTCTCGGCCGTGGGAGCAAGCCAACATGCAAGGCCGGCTCACCAGGCCCCGCCTCGCTGCACGGGCTCCCCTCAGGCAGAGGCCGGGCAGGCAGCCAGGAGTCGCACGGTGGTGCAGGCCACCCTGCTGGACGACTCCCTCAGCAGCCCCGCACCTCGCCTCGCGCCTTCGCCGCAGCACCCGCCGCTAGGCCGCCGCACCTGACCCTGCTGGGCAGCGCAGCGCCCGACCAGGTCCAGGCCGCCGGCGTGGTGTGCCGCGTCCACAGCATGCCCTCCACACGCCGCCGCAGCTCGCTGCGAGCCTGCGAGCCGCCGCCGCCGCTGCTGCCATCGCCGCCGGGCGTAGTCGCGCCACCGCCGCCGCCAGCGCCCTGTGACGCGCCGGCGGCGGCGGCCGCCGCCGCGGCAGCTGCCGCCGCCGCCATCGCGCGTCGGTCCCGTGGCGTCTGCGTCGGCGGCGGAAGATCCCCGCTGCCGGCGCTCCCGTCGCCGGCGCTGCGCCCGCCGGTCTGAGCCTGCTGTCCCTCGTCCGCATCCTCCACCTCCTCTGCCAGCTCGCAGCCCGGACCCGGCCCAGGCCGCAGCAGGCGCTCCCAGCCCAGCGGCGGCGGCGCGGCGCGGGCCGGCAGCTCGCCCCGGAACAGCACCCTGTCGAGGCGCACCAGGCCCATGCCCAGCAGATTAAAGTCGATCTGGTGGGGCGGAATGAGTGGAGCGGAAAGAGGAAGCAACGTCACAAGGAGCGAGTGGAGAGGGTGCCAGAGGAATGGTGGGGGGGTGTGCGCGCTGGCATCAGAGGAGGGGTGGCCGGCGAGTTTCGGGGCGGGAGCGGAGTGCCCAGCCCCAGTCGTCACGTGAGGGCCCCATGCCCTGCGCTGCCCCTGCTCCCCTCCCGAGCCTCCCTTCCCGTCCCTCGCGGTGGCACCTTCCACTCCCCTGGCGCCGCACCTTGAACTGCAGCAGGAAGGGGATGTGGCTCTCGTGCGGCTGCAGCCGGACGCCCAGCACCGCGCCACCCGCCAGCAGCGTCGCCACGCGGCCCACATCGGAGGGGTTGTAGCTGGGAGGCCGAGGCGGCAGCAGCAGAGGCGTGGGGGCGCACATGCCGTGACCTCGCGAGGCTGCCACACCGCGGACATGTACGTGCATGCCGGCCCCGCGCCAGCCGCATCCCGGCCGTACAGTACAACGCCGTACTCACAGTACGACCTTGATGTACAGCTGCTCGTCCAGGTGGTAGCCGTAGAAGGGCCGACCCCGCACCAGCTGCAGCGCGTGCACCACCTGGGGGCGGCGGGTACGGGTTGCACGGGTTATACGGGACGTACGGCAGAGGCCGCAGGGTGCACGGCCGCAGCGCCGGCATTGCCCACAGCCCCGAACACAGTTGCCGCAGCAGCAGCAGCAGCAGCAGCCACCTGCCAGCGCCCACCTGCCGAGGCGCCTTGACCGTGGCCGCGCCGGGGTCCCCTCCCGCCGCCTGCCCCTGGGCCTGGCCCTGGCCCTGGCCCTGGCCTGGGAAGCCGCTGGCCCGGAAGGCCGTTTCGATGGCTAGGGCCATGCGGCGGAGGGCCACCGAGGCTGCGGGTGGGGGAGGCAGGCGAGTTGGTGGCAGTGGGCACCAGAGGGGGTGGGCGCACGCACCAGGCGCACGCAGGCAGCGCGCCGAGGCAGGTGTGGGAGGAAGGGCGCGGACAGGGCCGCCGGCCTGGCCCATGAAGCGGCGTCTGACTCTGGCCTGTGGCTGGGGCTCACCCTCACGCGGTGAGGAGGGCAGGCTCTCGTCATAGGGGACGTAGAAGTAGGGAAAGGCCTGCGGGCAGGGGACCATCCGGTTCAGCAGGCGGTGCCACATGCAGGACGAGGCGCCGGCCATCGCAGAGTACGCTATTGGCTGTGCCGATGACCTCGGCCTCGAACTCCGAATGACAGCAGCCAGCGCCAGGAATACAGAGGGGCGCACGGGGCATAGCACGCACAGCACGGACGGCGGAGCTACGTGGCCTGGGCCCCGGCTTCTTGACTCCAGGGCGCGCCTGCAGGCCCAGTTGTGGCCACTTGCTGGATGTGAGAACCATATGACTGCTAGCTGGCGCACCCGGTGTACGTGAACGCAGGCCTTTTGGCCAGCTGGTGTGGCGCCGAAGATGCGGATGACGGGGACCTGCTCCACGGCCGTCCCCTCAAGCGAGCTGAAGCAGTAGTCGATGTGCGGTACCGGCGGGGCCATGTAGTAATCTATGCTGACCAGCCGCACGATAAAGGGCACGCTGAAGGGCACGCCGAGCAAGTCGGCAGCAGCATGCAACGGTGCGGCCATCCTTGCCGGTCGCGTGGAGCTGGTCAAGAGCAGTGCTAGATGGCATGTTAGTCAAGTTGTCGAGGATTTCATCGGGTTGCCTCCTGGTCGTGAGGCAGCTCGTGGGATTCCCGCGCGTCGCGCTCGGCAGCGGAGTTGCCGATGCTGACACATTGGCGCTAAGCTATGTAAGTCTAGTTCTGTGTGCATAGCGATTGACCGCTGGCGGTCAGGACTCTCGACTCTGCTAAGAAGCGGGGGTTGTACCATGGGTCGCAGCGGTGTTCCTGCTCAGCTGCCCGGCAGTACTGTTGGGGCCGCATCGCAAGCCCCTGCTCAAGCGGGCACCTGATTGCTTCCCTCGGTCGTGCCAGCTCTGACCTGGGGCAGGGACGGCGGGGTGCGGTAGATTGTCGCAGGGCCCGGCGTGGCTCGGAGGCTGGAGCTTTAAAGGAGAACAGCGGCTACGGGGGCCGGGAGGCAGGGGGGGCGTTGGCAGGGGCGTGGTGTGCGTCTCGCAGGACTGTGGGGTGTACTTTGACGAGTGAGCGGAGCAAGCTGGTGGCGGGGCTGGGCAGTCTGGGGGGCCCAGGGGAGACTTTCCTGAAGTGTCCTGCTGGGTGCGGTGTTGGGGATGTGGCCGGGCGAGTAGGATTGTGTGCGGAGTGAGTAGCGTAGACTATGAGAAGGCCAGCGAGAGGCAGCCGGGCTGTGCATTCGACGGGGGAGACCCGCAGGGTTCGCGACGCCCAGCCTGTTCACGCGTGCCTCAACCCTTCGGCCCTCTTCGGCCGCGGCATCTCTGAACATAAATGTGGAAATAACTCACACACATCACTGCCATAGGCTATAATCGGCAGACATATGCGGATGCCAAGCGGAAACTCCTTGCCTGAGGCTTGCGACTGGTGTTCACACATCATTTGCATGCAAAGTTAGCCGTACTCGGCAGCTACTATGCCGGGCGCGGCCAAGCGAGCGCGGCGCAATTCTGGTAGCGATGCCCAGAACAGCAAGGGCGCGCAAGCCGGGCCCTCGCAGCAGCCTGCAGACCCCGCTGGCACATCGGCGTCGCTTTTCGCCTCGCTGCAGCCCGAGCTGCTGCGGCACGTCGCATCCTTCCTGCTGGCTTGCAACGACACCGCCAACCAGGTGCCCTGCTGCCTGCGCCTCGTGAACAAGGCCACGGCCGCCGCGTTGCGGGACCCGCAGCACACCACCATCCGCGCATTCGACAGGGCGTCCTTCAAGCCCGTGCCTGAGGCGGCGCTGCTGGCCTCCTGGACGCGTGACGGCGGCGCAGCTGCCAAGCGGCTTAACCGCCCACGCCGGAGGCAGCTCGTGCAGCTCGCGGCCGCCACCGGCAGCGTGTCCTGCGTCAAGGCCCTGCTGCGCTCCGTGGGTCTGCCGCTGTCGGTGCATGTGCTCCAGGGCGCCGCCCGTGCGGGCCATCTCGACCTGCTGCGCTGGGCCCTGCAGCGCACTCGCGATGTGGACGAAGCCGCGCTAAAGGCCGCCCTGGTCCAGGCGGCGCAAGGCGGCCATACGACCGTGTGCGAATGGCTGCTGGACAACGGCGCGCCGCAGACCGTGGCCATGTTGGCTGCTGGGCTCGCTGCCGAGTGCGGCCACGTCGCGATGGCGCGGGCGCTGTGGCAGCGTACCGAGCAAGGCTTGGCCGGGTGCATCACCCTGGTCATCAGCGCAGCGCGGGGCTTTCGGCTGCCAGCTCTGCAGGAGGTGCTGGCGGAGTGGCTGCCCGTCGGCGCAGAGGCGCAGCTGCCGCGCGCCTTGAAAGTGGTCGTCCTAGCCTCCGCCGCCGCCAGCCCCACGCCCGACTGGGCTGCGAAGGCAAAGTGTCTCAAGGCGCGGGGCTACCCGCTGTCGGGAGGCGACATTGTGCTCGTCGCTAGTGCCTATGTCGAAGGGCCGCTCGAGCGGCTGGCTTGGCTCGAGGCGCGCGGCTACGAGGTCAGCTCCCTTGCCGCCTGCTTTGCCGCCAACATGGCCGTCAGGAGGGGCAACGACGCCGTGCTGCGCTTCCTGCTGGGGCTTGACGGCGGACCCTGCCGGCTGAGCCCTGAGGACATGGCGGCCTGGCGGCCGATCCAAGCCGATCTGATGGAGGCAGCAATGGAGGATCACGCGGCGGTGCTGCAGTCGCTGGTGGAGCTGGGTGCTGGCTCCGCACTGCTCGAGGATCCCGGCGTGCTCTTGCAGGCTGGCCTCTCGGGCGCCGCCCGGTCCTTCGCCGTGCTTGCCAGCCTGCTCCCTGGCCTGCTGCCTGGAACACCCGGTGGCCAGGCGGCGGAGCAGCAGCCAGTGGCCGGCGCGGCAGGCGGCGAGGGCGACGGACAGCCAGCGGCAGCGGAGCAGCCTCCGGGGGGCGGCGACGGCCAGCCGGTAGCAGCGGAGCTGGGTGAGAGCTTCGCAGCGGCGGCCGGGGCGTTGGGCAGGGAAGTACTCGAGAGCTACCAGCCAGCGGAGGGGCACTGGAACTTAACTGCCTACATCGGCGCTGCGAGCAATGGCGACTGTGAGGCAATGGAGTGGCTGGCGGAGCAAGGCGTCCCGTGTTCGCGTGTAAGTCGCTTGGCGCATGGGCCGGCGGAGGCTAGTGTAGGTTGAGGTGTGGTCCAACTGACCGGATGTGCGTTCCGCCTGACGGCCTGTCTCACAGTAATGGGTGTTGGTGCTGATACCAGTTGCTGCTGCCTCCGAAAATGGCGTGTCTTGTGCGTGCCCCGAGCGACAGGCGCACATCGCGATGTTCTTATACGACAGGGCAGTAGTCCCAAGGGATGTCCCCCTGCTGGACTGCCTGCTCCGCCTGGGGCTGCCCTTCGGCAAGGTCGGGAATGCCGTCTTCGCCAAGGCGGCCGCCTTCGCGCCGCTGCCGACGCTGCAGCGGATGCTGGATGCCGGCTGCCCCGTGGACTGGGAGGCCGCGCTGGCGGCGGCGCGGCAGCGGCAGCAGGACGGCGAGGGCGAGGAGCCGGGCGAGGGCGGTGCGGAGGTGGTGGCGTGGCTGCAGGAGCAGCGGCGGCAGTCGGCGTGGGTGCGCGGAGGCCGGCTGCGGGCGAGGGCCGGGGGCAGGCGCTGAGGGAGGGGCGGCGATTGAGCGAGCCGATAGGTGTCAAGGGCGCCGATGGGCTCTGGGTCATGGGGCCCTGGACGGACCCGTAAGGTGGCTTTCCGAGGCCTGGCTGGGTGCGGATGGGCGCGGATGGGCGCCGATACGAACCGCAGCCACCGGGGTGCGGCGTCATGATATGCGTGCGTGCCGTAGAGCGCCGCTGTAGCGCAGGCGCTCGCTTAGGCGGGCCGCGGTCGTTGCGGCGCGGCATGGCGCTGGCGTGCGCAAAACGTAATGCGTGGATGCTGCTTGACGGAGTGGTAACGGCGCGATCGCGCTGCGGTCGTCGTGCGCTGGCGCACGTCGCTTGTGCTGCTGCTTGTCGCTGTGGGGCATGTTCGCGAGGGCGCTGGCCGGCCACGGGTGCTGCTGTCCGACATGCGCGGCGCGGTTTGCGTGCTGGCCATCGTTGGCGCAAGCGCCGTCCAGTGTTGTAGCCGCGGATGCTGTCATCCGGTAGCCGGCTGTGGAGCAGGGCTGTGGAGCTTAGGGTGTGCGTAACCGATCACGCCTGGGTCGGACTGTGTGATAATGCGCGCTGCGAGGTGTGTTTGTCTCTGCCGCAGGCAACAACGAGCAAGGTACACTGAGCTTTCCCCGCTACTCCCCTGCGCTGGACGGCCGGGCTGGCAATGCTTCCTCTGTTACATGTCGGTCGCCTCTTGGAGCTGCCGCCAACATCCAGCACATCTCAGCACAGCCAGTTGCGCTGCCCTGCCTTGACCACTGCCGCCTCCACCCTGGCCCTGGCCTGAAGCAGTCTCACGCGTGGAGGGGTTCGTGTCAGGGTGCCGAGCATGTTGCAAGTGCCGCACTGCGCGAACGCTAGCGTATAGTAAGCTCGACCTATCACCATACAATCAAACGCGCTGCAAGTGCAAGAGCAGCGCTTGCAGACCAACCTAGCGAAACTTCCGCTTCCGCTCTTGCGAGCGCTGGTAGCTTTCCCAACATGCAGACTCATTTGATGCGTCCAGCTTGCGGCTCGCGGCCGTGCGCGCGGCGCTTGGGCTCGCGGCGACCCATCCACCCATCGCATCCTCAGGTCTGGGCCCGCTTCCTCGCAAGAGCGATGGCAAGACCAAAATCAACCTGCTGTTCTACTTTCTCATTCTACTACCTGGTGCATAAGCTGTGGCCACCACTCAAACCCACACCTGCTCTCCCTCGCAGGCGCTACCCAGCACTCGCCAGTCGCTCCTCTGCCGCGCCTCCGCGCCCGGCGCCCCATCCCCAGCACCCTCAGCCGCCCCAGTGCCGTCCTCCTCACTTACGGAGCGCATCTTCGCGGCAGTGGACGCGGCGCAGGGCAACGCGCAGGCCTCGGGCGCGGGCGGCCGCACCACCTACGACGCCTTCCTTGCCGCCGACGAGACGTGGCGCCGCCTTCGCAACCAGCCGGTGAGCTGCAGTATGCGTGTGTTTGTATGTTTGGCCGCAAACCTCGCTGGGCTGTGCGGTGCCACTTCTGAAAGAAGGGGCCACAGTCCCTCCCTCGCGCAACCAAAGCCGGGGCCTCAGCTGGCCCGTGTCACTTCGGTTGTGTTCGCACTTCGGTTGTGTTCAGCCCGTGTGCGTATGTGTTCCAGTGTTAGAACAGAACCCCGTGTGCGTGTGTGTGTGTGTGCATGCTGCTGTGCGCGAGCGCCCCTGTGCTTACGCACGGTTGCCGCTGTGGTGATGCGCAGGAGGGCGCCGCCGCCGGCCCCGCGCCGTCCTTTGTGACCACGACCCAGCAGCCGCTGCCGGCGGCGCCAGAGTACGACGTGGTGGTGTGTGGAGGCACGCTGGGTGGGTCCTGGGGGCCGAGGTCCTGGGGGCCGAGGTCCTGGGGGCCGAGGTCCTGGGGGCCGAGGTCCTGGGTGGGTCCTGGACACAGGCACCCATGCACCCATGGTCTTTGTATTGTTCTAATACTGTCGGTGTGTTGTGAGGTGCGCCGGTGCGACAGTGCGGTGTGTGTGATAGGATGAGGTTACACCTGGCCTCCATCGCCGTGGTGGCATGTGCGGGGCGTTGTGGCAGCGTCGCGGGGCGCCGCCTGCCGCCCCCCCCCCACGTGATCCCAACAGCAACAATAAGAACGCCTCGGTGACCCCCACATGTTTCCTGGGCCCTTCCCCCAAAGGCATCTTCGCGGCGGCCGCGCTGGCGCGCCGCGGCCTGCGCGTGGCGGTGCTGGAGCGCGGGCCGCTGCGGGGCCGCGCACAGGAGTGGAACATCTCTCGCAAGGTGCGCGGCCCGGGCCCCGGCCCTGTTCCCCCGCCTGCTGTGCTGCGCCGCTGTGCTGTGCCATGCCGGCCAAGGACAACCATCCTGGCTCGAGGCCCCACGCTCTTGCGCGCACTTGACATACCGGCACCCACGCACAAGCTCTGGCCTGGTCGCGCTCCCTTGCCCCTGTCCGCCCGCCAGGAGCTGCTGGAGCTGGAGCACCTGGGCGTGGCCACCCGCGAGGAGCTGGAGGCGTGCGTGGCCATCGAGGTGCGGCAGTACGGCAGTACGGCAGTGCGCCGTACGGCGCACGCCCACACGCCCACACGCTCGCGCGCCCATGCGCCTGCCCCCGCCTGCCGCTTACGGCACCTGCCCGCTGCACGTATGCTGCCGCCCCTGCTGTCCCTGCTGCCGCAGTTCAACCCGGTGCGAGTGGGCTTCGCATGGCAGCCCGAGCGCGGCACCAGCGCCGGCGCCGGCAGCAACGGAAGCGACCTGACAGAGGTGCGAGGCGCGCGGTGCGGCCCGGGCCTGTCCCTGCTGCTGCTGGCCCTGGCTTCCCCACGGCCGGGCCATGCGGCGCTGCAGCAGCGCCCCCGGCGGCGGCGGCAGCAGCCGCCTATACCCACGCCACACCTTCCTGGCGGCCAGGCAGCCATGCCTCGCTCGCGGCCAAGCGGCAGCCCAAGTTGGCCGCGCCGTGACCCCGCTGTCGCGGCTGTGGGCCTCCCTCTCCTCCTCCAACCCCTCCTCGCCACTGCCGCAGGTGTGGACGCGCGATGTGCTAAACCTGGGCGTGCGCCCCGACGACCTCATCCAGCTCATGCGCTCCAAGCTGGAGGCGGCGGGGGGCGCGGTGCTGGAGCGCACGTCGCTGCAGGGTGCGGTGGGGGCCCTGCGCCGCTGCAGCAGGCGCGATAGCAGGGTGCGGTGCTTGATAGGACGGAGCGGCGGCGCATCTGGGCGCGCCTTGCGGCAGGGATGGACTGCTGCTGCTCTGCGCTGGGGCAGCCTTGGAGCTCTGCGGCCTCGGCCAGGTGTTGGACCTGTCCCGACCTGTCCGGACCAGGCCAGCATCGAGCGAGCGCCACACGTGCACGGGGGAGCCCAGTTGACTACCCAGCAACCATTCACCTTTGCTTCTTGATCCTCTGACCCCACCAGGCCAGCAAATCGTGCCCATGCTCCTCCCGCTGCTCCTCTTGCGGCTGAGCGCGCAGGCATCTCCGTGGCCCCCAACGGCGCCTCCCTGGACCTGCTGCCCGATGGCGGCGCCGCCAGCCGCCTCACCGCCCGACTGGTGGTCGACTGCATGGGCCATTTCAGCCCCATCGTACGACAGGTACGGCAGGCACGCCGGCCGTTTGACGGATGCCGTACCGTACCGTCTATCCGCGGCCGCCCACTCACTGTCGCCAGCGCCCTGGGGCTTCAAGTTCCATGCGATGGCATTGAGGTTACGTTGGCATCACATTTCCAAGTTGGGCAAACCGCGTTGCTGCCGCCGCCGCAGGTCCGTTGGGGCGCCAAGCCCGATGGTGTGTGCATCGTGGTTGGCACGCTGGGCAGCGGCTTCCCTGCCGACAAGAACACCACGGCGGACGTGAGACTTTCCAGGGGTGGGGTGGGGAAGCTGGGGGAAGCGAGGAAGAGGGCAAGGGCGCGGCTAGGGGCTTGCTCGTCATGGAGTGCGAGGGGCTGAGAAGCCAGGCTTACATGGCGCATATGTTTCTTGTAAAATCTGCTCGCAGAGGTGTTGAAATATCGTCTGTGTGCTTGCTTCTTCTCGGCGCAGGTCATCCTCACCAACACGCCGCTGCAGCCCGACACGGCGGCGTTCAATAGGTGCGGTCCCTGGGGGGCACGGCGGGGCACCGCTGCAGGCGGGCACGCACGCGCACCCTCAAGCGGCACATGCGCCACGTGCGACAGGGGACGCGGCGTCAGGTACACACCTACACATGTTCATGGACAAGACCTCACCGCTCCAAGCGACCCAGACTTGCATGGAAGGCCCTCTGGCTGACGCCGGCCTGCCTCACCGCCCCTGCGCCGAGCCCTGCTGGCCCCCGGACCCCGCGGCTCGCCAGGGCCCAGTACTTCTGGGAGGCCTTCCCCGCGGCCAGCGGCCCCACCGACCGAACGACGTACATGTTTACGTACCTGGACGCGGCGCCGTACAGGCCGTCCATGGCCGCCATGATGGAGGTACGGCTGCGTGCGGCAGCGGAGCGCGGTACGAGCCTCCGATCTCACTGCGGGGCTGGGGGATCCACGGTCGTGTCATGCTCAGCAGCTCCCCCTCGCTCCCACCGCCCGCTCGGACCCCGCTGTGCACAGGACTACTGGCGACTCATGCCGCAGTACCAGGTACAGCAGCTGCAACGCAGCACCTTCGCATTTAAGGTTATGGTGGCTGAGATGGCATGCGATGTGGGGCGTGCCCGGCGTTCATCGGTCCGCACGCCTCCACATTACTTGGCCGCGCTTCTGGCCCCATGGCCGCGTGCCCCTCTCGTGCCTGTGCGATCTGGGATGCCGCCTTCGTCTGAGGCCGCTCTGGGTTCTACGTGCCCCCGCGCCTTCGCCCCGTGTTCCCACTCGCCCCCGGCACCGCAGGGCGTGTCACTCGAGTCGCTCACCTTCAAGCGCATCCTGTTCGGCATGTTCCCCACCTTCAAGGACTGCCCGCTGAGGCCCGCCTTCGACCGGTGCGTGTCGCCCGCTGAGGCCACTCCCGCGGGTACACCCACCCCAAGTCCCTTACATCGGATAAGCCGTGTCAGAGGCGCTCCCAGGCCCCGCGCCGCCGCAGTAACGACTTACACCTTGCCCACCGCCGCGCGAGTCACATGCCCCGGCGACAGCCGTTGGCTCATGAGCCACGTGTCCCCGCCGTGGGTGGTGATGGTGGGTGGTGTGCAACCCTTAACGCTTTACTCCCCGACCGTCTTGCACCTGCCCTGCCTCTTGCCTGTCGCAGGGTGATCCAAATCGGCGACGCCAGCGGCCTACAGTCGCCGCTGTCGTTCGGTGGCTTCGGGGCGCTCACACGCCACCTGTCGCGCCTCACGCAGGCCCTAGGTGCGTGCTCGGGCTGGGTGGGTGGGTGCCTGCCGGCGGACCTGCTGGCTGACAGCTGCAACGGCGGCAGGCAGGCCGATGCCCCTCTCGCGCAGCCAGCCGGCGCTGTACGTCATCCAATACAGCCCACCGCCCTCCACCCTTCGCGCCCACACCTCCGCCCCTCCCGACCAGGCGAGGCGCTAGACGCGGACGCGCTGGACGCGGGGTCGCTGGGCCTGGTGCACGCCTACAACCCGGGGCTGAGCAGCTCGTGGATGATGCAGAAGGCCATGAGCGTGAGGCAGGGCGACAGGCCGCCGCCCGAGCTCATCAACCGCATGCTGGTGAGCCCGTGACCTGTGGGTGGCGCCGCCGCTTGATAGCTGTGCATGCGGGTGGGCATGAGTCTGTGGGCCGTGCGGGCCCTGTGGTTGCGGTGGTGCAACACGGCGGCCCAGTCAGGGCCGCACATGCGGATGTGGGCGGGGCAGGGAGGGCGGCGCGGCATTCCGCCGGAGACCGGCGGGGGCTGGATGTAGCCCGGGGGCAGGGTTTTGGCATGCGGGCGCCCAACCCCACCAGCCGCCGTGGCTCGGCCGTGATGTGCTTGCTGCCGCAGGCGGGCAACTTTCGGGCCATGGAGCGGTTGGGGGAGCCCATCATGAAGCCCTTCCTGCAGGTGCGGCCCTCTGGGGGGCGCAGCACCACACCACAACACAGCATGCTGTGCAAGCGCCTTGTGGCGCTACCTGGCCCCAGGCCCGAGGGCGCCACCTGCCCGTCCCAGGCTCCTGCTGCCCGGCGTAGCGCGCTCTCAACGCAAACTCCAGCCGCACCGGAGCCAGCGGCGCTGACGTATGCCTGACGTCACCCACGCATCGCCTTACACACTGCTGTACCGATTGCTACATCACCCTGCCGTACAGGACGTGATTCAGTTCTCGCCCATGCTCCAAACCATGGGCGCCCAGATGCTCACAGGTGGGGCGGCCCCCGGCCCTCAAGTCCTCCCCGCAGCAGGGCGCATTGTCCGCTGGCTGGCCGCTGGCTGCTTCCTTCCCGGCCGGCTGTGGAACCATGTTGCGCGCACCCACACACGTGCACAGTGCAGTGCAATGCACGCGGACGGCACCACACTGAGTGCTGCCGTGCCTCCGCAGACCCGCTGTCCATCCCCAGCCTCATCGCCCACGTCGGCCCCGGTCCCCTGGCGGAGTGGATGGTGCGTAGCCCGCTGTCGGGCCGTGGCTGCTTGGCCTGCGTCGGCTGGGACTGCCGTCGGACTGCTGCTGCTGCTGCTGCTATTGCATAGCTGCGCCGTGGTCCCGGTGCGGGCGCCGACTGGCGCGCCCGGCAGCGTCTCTGCCGCCGCCCGATCCCCCCTCCGCGCTCCCGGGGGGGCGCACACGGCTAACCCCTCACACGGTCGAGCCCCTGTAACGCACGGCCCGGGCCGGTGGCTGCCCGGTGCCGTGCGCGTGCGTTCCTGGATGCGCCTTGCCTGCACGCCATCGCCAGGTGCACATCTCACTCCGTCTCCATCCTCCTGCGTCTTCATCCTCATCAACGGAGCGGTATTCGCTCATGCTGTTTCCCCCCGTCCGGCCCCTCCCTCCCCCATGACACCCCCAAGGGCCACATGGCCAACCTTGGGGCCTACACCGCGCTGCATGGCGCGGCGCAGGCGGCGCGGCTGCGGGCGGCCGTCCGCAGCGCAACAGGCCTCACGCCGCGGGCGCGCTTCGCGCTGAACCGGCTGCTGGACGCCTGGGAGTTTGGCAGCGGGCAGGACTACCGGCTGTGATGAGAGAGTGACGGAGAGATGGAGCGTGTATCCAGAGAGTGGTGTGATGTGAGCAGATGCAGTGGAGTGTGCATATCTAAATTGACGTGGCAGGTGGCGGTGAGCACGTGGGTAGTGGGTGCCGGTAGACTGCCGCGTGGGTCCGCGAGCGGTGGTCGCCGTGTGGCAATGGACAGGGGCGCTGCAGGGTTGAATAAGTGAGTGGGATGACGGAGCTACAATCGGCCCAGGTGAGCCTGCCTGCGCCTGGCAGGCACGACGCGACTTGGGTTGAGACAAGCCATGCGAGTGTGCTGGGCTAGGAGCCATGCAGGCGCGCTGTGTGCGGACTGTTAAAGGAGGGTCATGGTAGGCGCAAGGAGCCGCACGCGCGTCGCCAGCTTTCCTGGCTGACGCCGGCGAGGCCGGGATGTAACATGAGAGGCAGGCTTGTCGCGAGGAGTAGTGCCAACGGATTACAGCCAGGCTGGGGCTACGCACACCACACAATAAAGTAACTCCTGCTGGCGGTTGCACGCAGCGTGCATGCCACAGGGCACACATGGCGGAGCGCCGGCCGCCGCACCAACGGCGCTGGAAAAATGCGCGAGGACACTGAGGACGCGCCTTGTGACGACGACCCCGCCCTGGCGACGGCAAGTGAAAGCGCAACACGCACAAAGAATATGCCCACGCTGCCGCAAGCTAATTGACGCCAGCGCAGTGGGCATGCGCAGGTGCTCCCTCACTTGTAAGCCTCGCTACAACTCCTGCAACCAGCACACATGCTATGCGTCCGCGCGTGCGCACCTTCAACATCACCGCTAAATGGGTCCAGGATCACTCCCGCATCACGGCTGCGTCGGGCGCGAGTCGACTGGATCGCGTGGGTACAGTTCTACGATCTCGCAATGGACAGGATCACGGCTTGGATCCATCGCATCACTGCAGCACGCCGTCAATGATGTGCAGCTGCGCGCTGCCCGCCGTGATGCCCGAGCGCACAATGTTGACCGTGGTGGCCGCGGCAGTCACGGTGGTGCCGCCGGCAGCGTTGCGGCCAACCGTCAGCTCAATGGGCAGGATGTCGGGCACGCCACCCGCGAGCGTAAGGCCGTCGGTCAGCTGCTGGGCGGTGTAGGCGGTGCCGATGACCAGGTGCGGCGCGATAATGCCGGCGATGGCAAAGGGGTCGGCCTTGACTGACTCCAGCGTCTGTGGCGGAGACTGAGCCGCCAGGAAGGCGGTGATAACCTGCGGGACGACGGACCCCACGGGCGGCGCGGCGCGAGCCGTTGAGTGGTTCGGTGCAGCAGCAAGTGGGCAGGTGCAGAACCACAGCTTGACGGCATGCACTGGTCCATCGCCCAGGCCAGCAAGGGGATTGGCAACCTGGCATTCAGCAGAGCCGCGCGGCTCGATGAGCAATACGCAGTGTAGCGGAGCGGCAGGCGTGGGTTGGGTTCGGGAGCCGGTGTGCCGAGCGAGTCACGGAGGAGGTTGCGATCACTAGGAGCAAGCCGAGGCTGTGCATAGGTCTCAAGGGGCGCACAAAGGTGCCACGGGAAGGCGCAGAACGGGGCACGGCCGCAGGTCGAGGAGCCGACGCGCCGCAGCCACGCGTGGCGGGCATGCTTGGTGCGTGGCGACCTGAGGGCGGCCGCGGGCATGCTTCGTGCGTGGCGAGCTGAGGGCGGCCGCGGGCATGGCGAGGCAACGCAGGCGCCGGGCGCAGCAGTCCCCGTGAGACGTGTTCAGCCTGCAGTGGCCCCGACACCGCCGAGCGGTACGCACATCGTCGGTCGGCGCAAACAGCGTGAAGGCGCCGGTCAGCTGCGCCCGGAGCGCGTCGCCAATGTCCGGATCGGCGGCGGCCGTGCTGTAGAACTGCGCCAGGATGTTGACGTTGGGGATGGCCATCAGGGCCTGTGGCACGGCGGGTTGCGAGGGCAGCAGGGGCGTATTGCAGCGCCACAGCACAGACGCGCGTGTGGCTCATGGAGTTGCGGCCCCCGAGCTCCCCCGCAGCAGGGGCCAAAGCGCTCGCCGCGGCCCCGCAACACGTGCTCGCCAGCAAGGCCCAGGGCGTCCCATGGGCTACCAGCGGCGGCGCAGCCAGCATCGCGCTCAAGCCGCGGCTCGCTGCCTGCGCACCTCCTCGATGGTGGCGAAGGTCACCTCGGCCTCGGGGGCGGGCGAGGGAGTAGGGGCGGCGCCGCCCAGGCCGAACGCCTCGGCCATGGCGGCCGTCAGCAGCACTGAGTCGATCAGGTGGATCGTGTGGGCGCCTGCGGTGCAGTGCAGAGGGGTCGGCACGAGCCCCGGTTAGCGGCCCGCGACGAGGCTGCTGGGAGCAGTGTGCTGTCCAGGGGACTCTTGAGCGCGCAGACCGCGGTGTGGCCCAGATGTCGTGTGCGCGCACGGGGCTTCAGTGGCCGGGGGCGCCAGGCAGCATGCGCCCACAGGCCGCCCACAGGCTGCCTGCCACCTCCTGCCCATGCGCTCCCCCCCCGGGGGCAACGCGCCGCTGGGCGCCCTGGCGACCCGTGGCCACCGCCCTCTCGCCGCGCGCGGTGCCTTGTGTGCGCGCATGTGGGCGGCGCTGCACTCTCGTGGCAGCGCCCTCCCAGGAGTTGAGGCAGGTGTCTGCAGCCCTGCTCTGCTCACCGGCCTGGATGGTGGTGGTGGTCAGCGCGGCGTTGACGGCGTCGGTCGACACAGTGACCGCGTCGCCCGTCACGCCGATGGTCAGGGCCATGGCGTTGGCGCCGGTGTACGCGGTCGGGTCTGCGGGGAGCGGCGGCGAGGCAGGGGTGCGCCCCGAGGTCGACGCGACGGCATCGCAAGACGTGTTCCCGCTGGGGCGCGGCGCGGGCGAAGAGCAGCCGCCAGGGGTGACGCGGGCGCGCAGCATCGGCGGGGGCCGCGCGGCCGCAATAGCAGCCGGTTGCGCGAGGCAGGCTGCGCGACGTTACTGCAGGGCGCTGGCGACGCACGCCTGGTGCCCCACACGCTGCCGGCTTGCCCCGTGCCCCTGGGCCGCGCCAGTACGCACCCAGGCCCACGGGCACCATGAGGCCGTTGGTCAGGGCAGAGCGAGCCAGGGCCTGGCCGATGTGCAGGTGGATCGCCAGGATCTGGGGCGAGGGAGAGGGGCGAGCGGCACATAAGGGGGGCGTCAGTCGCGGGCCAGGACCGTTGGGGGGAGCTGCGGCGACACGGACGTGTTCCGTGGCCGTGTCTGGCGTCCGCGGCATGGGGGTGCCGCACGCGGCTGGCGGTGCCGACCTGGGTGTTGGCACCCACGAGTAAAGCGCGCGTCTGGCCGCCACGGCAACACGCACACGCGCGCCACCTCCCCGTCCCTCGAACGTGACATTCCGCCGGCTTGCTCACAGACTCGGTGGCCGTGGCCAGGCTCGCGCGGACGGCGTCGACGGTCAGGTCAAAGTTGGCGAGCAGGGACTCGAAGGCCTCGTTCGTCGGCGCAAACAGCGTGATGGGCACGTCCACGGGCGGCAGAGTGGTGAAGTTGGCCGCCATCACGACGCTCTGCGGAGCAGGAGGGCAAGGGGGCCAGGGGTCAGACGTTGGCGGCAGCATGCAAGCCGCAGCGGCGGTAGCCGAGTGCGTGTGCAGAACATGGGCGGCCGCAGCTCCCGAACAGTGGACATCCTGCCCTTGGCTGTTGCCCAGTGGCCCTGGGGCACGACTGCCTCGTCCCTTGCCGCGCCGCCGCCCAGCCCTTTCCCTCGACGGGCGGTGGGCTGGGTTGGGTGGGTTTGCTTTGCTACGTGCTCGCCTTCTGTGCGCGTTTCATGCCATGGTGCATTCACGCCTCTCCCTCACCAGCAGCCCGGCCAGCTCGGGTGCCTTGGTCAGGGCATCGCCCAGGCTCGTGTAGCCGCCGCTGCCGCCGCCGCCACCGCCGCCCAGGCCGAGCGCCGTGGCCATCTCAGCCGTCAGCAGCACCGAGTCGATCACGTGGACGATGTGGTTGCCTGCGGACAGGAGGCGCGGGCATCATGTGTGCTGGGCAGCTGGTGGGTAACGACAATCGCAGGACGCTGGGGCGGCAGCTGCGAGCAAGCAGGCAGGCGGGTGCGGCCAGAGGAGGCGGGGTCTCCGGGCGGAGCATGTGCCTGGGGCCCCAGACGAAACAGTGCACGGGGCTCTGCGTCAGCCGGTGCAAACGTTGGGCGGCCCAGCGGCAGCTCGGCGCGCTGATACAGCGTCGGCCGCCCTCCCCGGGCATGAGCCGTTGTCGCGTTAGCGGCTTACCAGCGACAATGGTGGTGGGCGTGACGGTGGCAGTGACGAAGCCGCTAGACACGGTGACCACGCCGCCAGACACACGGACCGTCAGGCTGGAGCCCTCGGGGGTGCCGTACTTGGTCGGGTCTGCGGACGAACCATGGGGCCGCAGCACGGCGAGGTGGCGGCTAGAAACATGGTGGTCCAAGCACGGCAAGGAGCACGGGCGGCCCCCACGCCACCTGCGCGCATCCCTGCCCTGCCGCGCCCCGCCTGTCCCGCGCGCCCCTGGCACGCACCAGTGCCCACGGGCACAGTCATGCCGTCGGTGAGGCTGGCGCGCTGCAGGGCCTGGCCCAGGTGGATGTGGAGCGCCAGGACCTGGGCAGGGAGGTGCAGGATACGGGGAGTGAGGTGCGGGGTTGGGAACGAGGGGGCGCGCTGGGAGCCTGTCAGCGGCCAGGTCCGCGAACGGGACTGAGCGAACGAGGGCGAGACGGCCCCGCGTGAGGGAGCCGGCGCGGCAGGGCGTGCGCAGGGACACTTGCGAGGCGCGGGCCCGCCGCCTCAACACTCCGCCGCCGCGCTCACCGCCTCAATGTTCATGGCCAGCGCCATCTGCACGCTCGTGTCCTCCGTGTCCAGGCTCGCCATCAGGGCGCCGAAGGCCGCGTTGGAGGGCGCGAACAGTGTGATGGGCACATCGGAGGGCGGCGCGGCGCCGCCGGCCTGACGGAACACACCCTGCGAAGCAGCAGCAGCACGGACCGCGCGGGCCACGACGTCAGTGCCCACGGCATTCACACAGCCCAGCGCGCCTCCCGCCTGCGCCCCCGCCGCTGATTGCCCTTGCGGCGGCTGCACTGCCGCATACGCCCCGACGGGCGCCCCCGCCCCGAGGCGCGTCGCTCCGCGCCGCCCCCTCACCATGAGCGCCGCCAGCTCGGGCGCGCGCATGATGGCATCCTCCAGGTCAGTATAGCCGGCGGCCGAGGGGCTGGGGCTGGGCTCGGGCGACAGCATGGGCTCGGTGCTTGGCGAGGGGCTCGGGTCGGCCTCATCCAGGCCCAGGGCCGCGGCCACTTCGGGGCTGATGAGCACGGCGTCGATGAGGTGCAGCATGGCGGGGCCTGGGGCGAGGGAGCGATGGGTGCAGGGGTGAGGGAGCGAGGGGGCGGCGGGGGCAGGGGCACGAGACCGCGTGTGTTGGCTGCAGCCAGCGGCGCACCGGGCGGTGCGTACCAACATGATGGCGCAACCCCACCAACCCCACCGCATCGCACAGCGCCGCCTTTGACCGCCCGGCCTGCGCTCACCGGCCCGGATGGTGCGCAGGACCTTGGCCGAGTTGACGCCGTGCGACACGCTGGTGACGCCGCCCGCCACCGAGACCGTGATGCCGGTGGAGGCAGTGGTGTAGGTGCGCGGGTCTGCAGGGCCGCAAGGGGGGCGAGGGCGCAGGGCGCGGGGCGGCTCAGGGGTGCGCCCCGTTAGACCGGCAGGCACACGCTGCGCTGGGTAGCGAGAGCCTGCGGCCGCCAAGAGAGTGCGCCTGCGCACTGGCACAGCGGACGCAGCGCAGGCGCCATGGTGGGGGCCGCCGCAGCGCGGGTCGGGGGCGGACGTACCGCCGGTCGGGATGAAGGCGCCGTCCATGAGGCCGGACTTGCCCACGGCCTGGCCGATGTGGACATGGTAGCTCAGCACCTGCGGCCGCGGCAAGGGCACAGATAAGAAACTCAGAAAGATAACCCTATCCGCGGCACGTCAGAGCCGCGCTGCTGCGACTCGCGCCAGGCAGCCAGCATCCTGCTATGCTAGCCTACGACTCCAGCGGGCCCACCAGCAACCCACCAGGCCAATGCTGGCCTGCGCCGTGGCCACCAGGGCAGGGTCCCTGGCCGTCAGCGCCGCAAACAGGGCCTCAAAGGCGGCGCTGGTCGGGGCAAACATCGTGATGGGCACCGCCGCGTCGAGCGTCAGGTTGGCGCCCTGGGCGGCGGCCTGGGGGCGGATTGGGTAGGTGAGCAGGGCCAGCGGCAGGAGTTGGCGGGGCACGGAGCCGGGCTACGGCGGGCTACGACAGTTGGGCCGGGGTACGGCACGGCCGGCGCCAGCCAGGTACACGCTGTGCTGGGCACTACCACCGCAGCTCGTGTCACTTGGCCCGGCAGCGACAGGAGCTTGAGCATGGCAGGGCGGAGCACTTGCAGGAGCTATATGCTGAAGTTAAGGGCCGGTTGTGCAGCTATATGCCGTGGCGGTGACGGCAATGCCTTACCCCGAGCCGGGCCAGGTCCCGGGTGCCGATGAAGGCAGCGACCAGGCTGGGGAAGGACACGTCGAAGTCGGGCGCAGTCGACGGCGACGGGCTGGGAGACGATGACCCCGACGGCGAGGGAGATGGCATGGGCTCGGGCGTGGGCGGGTCCAGCAGGTCGAAGGGCACCAGCACGCGGTCCACCATGTGCACCACGGCCTGCGTGAAGGGTACGGCAAACGGCATGGGTGCGTACGGCAATGTGTTTATTTATCAAAGGATAGCAAAAGAGTACACTATAGTACACTATGTATCACAAGGTACGGTATGAGGTGCGCCGCCCCGGCTGGGACCCTTGGCACTGGCTCCCACAGGATGCCGGTGGTCACACTGGCACATGCCATATGGCAGAACGACTCGCGCCAGGTTGACATCGTGCCATTCCTTCGCGTGCAAAAAGCGCTCTTGTTGGCGCTGCCCACCAGCCGTTTGACTCCAGCCTCACCTTGCCGGCCATCAGGTCAGCCACCGTGACCTGCAGGAGTTGCGGCCGGGGCACGAGGGTCACGCCGACCGCGCCACAGACGAAAGCTAGCAGCCCACGTCATACGAACAAGGTGGGCCAGGTGGGCAGCACGCAGCGATGTGGGTAGCGGCCACATCGGCGCCGGGGCGCGCACGGCAGCAGAGCAGCGGGCGCCGGGGCTCGTAAGCGCGTTCGGCAAGCCGGTCGCAGGGGCGCACCTTGGCGCGCGACTCCTCGGACTCCACAAACACGCCCTCGGCGCCCCTGCACAGCGGCACGGGCGGGCGACGCAACGCGCATGCTGACCAGCTCCGACCGACATCGGGCAAAATCTCCGTCCGTGCTGCGCCTGGTCCGCTATGGCTGCGCAGCAGAGCAGCAATGCCAATACATTCGTGCATGCGTACTTGGTGACAGTGAGGTTGTAGCCCATGAGGCCCGTGTCCACGTCCTGATCGGGCCCCAGCATGCCGCTGGTGATGGCCATGCCGAAGTGGGTGTGGTACGCGACCAGCTGCGTCAGCAGCGCCGGCGACAGCTTGACGAAGTCAGCCTGGCGGGGTGAAGCACAGGTGAACCGGAGCCAAGTGGTGAGGGAGGGAACTGGGTTACGTGCCGGCGCTTGGCGAGGTGCGACGGGACATGCGGGACGCAAAGCCGTGTGTCGGCGGGGGGTTGCAGCGGAACCGGTTGTCCCGGCAGCAGTCAGGCAAACGGAAGGCTGCCGAGGGCATGGAGGGGCCGTGGAAAGGTGCAGGCACGGGCCGCGCGGGTAGCGAAGGGCCGCTTGCGTCGGACGCCGGCAGTGGTTCTATAACAGAGCGGGGGGCCTTTGAGCCCTGAGGACGGTGTGGCTTGGATCGTCATTCTTGTTGTGAAGGTGCAGCATGTTACGGAGACGGCGCGTCACCACGCAACAACCTCAGCCCCGCTAGTTCTTCGTGCAATGCGCTGTTGCAGCGTAGCGCTGCCCTTGAATGCTTTGAGCGCGAGACGTCGCTTCACTTGCGTGCCCCACGCGCCGGGTGTGTGGGCAAGTCGGTGCGATGTGTGCTTACCGCCTCAATGTTCAGGGTCTCCAGGTACTGGTTCACCGCCTACGCGAGAACATTGAGAGGCATCTCAGTACCAGCAAGGGCGCGAAGAATGCTGAGGGATTGGCCGCGTGCACAGCACGCGGGGCTATGGGGGGGGGCAGGAGTTGGGACGTCGGCAAGGCCTGCTCACCGCGTCCGTCGGCAGGAAAAGAGTAGCGACAGTGTTCGGGTTCTCGACAACCGGCTTGATGTCTGGCAGCATCATGATCAGAGCCTGCATAAGCTTGGCATCGCCGCGAGCTTCAAGAAGGGCCGCGACTGACGAGTATGCCGGCTGGCCCCGAGGCGGAGGCGAATGACCAGGTGGGCGACGGAAAAATATCTTGGTGCGCACAGCAGCAGCAAGCTCGCAGGCCCCTGCGCATGTTATTTGTCGGTAGCATCAGCGCGCGTGCAGCTTACAAACAACGCCGAAAATGATCGCATGGCAACGTGATCGCGTGATGCCAACAAGGAGCAGTCAAGAACGAGAGCGTACCTAGGAGCGCGACGAGCAGCGCGACGAAGGTTCCACGCTTCATTGTGGAACGACCGCTGCCTGAGTGCAGCGTGTATGCAGGCTGGTATGCTGCAATGTGGCGCTCGGTCCGTGTATGTGTGGTGGCGAGAAGGTGTGAGTTAGGTCGCGGTCGGTTGTGCGCGAGGAGCCCGATGAGGCGTGTGCTTGCCTCGCTGCCCTGTGTTGCAGGCCGCAGTGACGGTAGCAACAAGTAACGTGGCTCAGCATGCAGCTAACAGCATGTGGTAACAGCTCATCGGCGTAAAGTGTGAGGTTGAGGTGTTCATGTCTGTCTCTGTTTCTTCCAACTTTACGAACACGCTTCAATGCTTCCGCTGCGCTCGAGGCACAGTGTCGCAGCAGGGTGCGCTGGTATGAGTCCTTGTAACCGCCACAGCACCTGCCACCGTGTCAGGTAAGGATGTCAGACTCCTCCCGCAAGGTTACAGCTCCGACGCAAGGGGAGGTGCCCCGCAGTTGCCGGATTTGCTTCCGTCGGGCCCTTCCGGTGCGGCCCTTTTCCCATCTGCATTAATGTCCCCCTCGTCATGGGCCTCACAAGGAGCGGACGTGGGTGCGCGGCGGCCGGCTGCAGGCGAGGGAGGCGGGATCCGGGGCCGGGCGCAGAGAGAGGGTGCGGAAAGGTTAGAGGGCTGAATGACAGGGTAACGCGACGGGACTCGGGAGGGTTAAACGCCGTTGGCTGAGAAGGCAGGGGTCTCGGCCAAGGCACCCGCTCCGCCCATCGTATGCAGTTGAGGTGATGCACGTGTGGCGGGCGGCGATGTTGTTGCAGCACCGCACCGTGTCTTTGCGCACCCTGTTGCTTCCTTCTGAAGTGGGGTATGTGGACCAGTCGCAGAAGGCAATAGGCATGTTACCGGCACTGCATGCCCGAGCAGCGTGGCTACTGCCACAACTAGCACCAGCAATGCCCGCCTACAGCCCCGGGCGGGCAGGCACCGGCTGCGCCCAGGCAGGGGCACGAGTGACGCCGCCTTTGAGCCACCAGTCGACGATGCGTAACCAGCGCGAAGGGCAGAGGCCGTGGCACAGCCGACGTATTTGCTGTTGCTGCGGTAGCCGAGGGTAGCGTAGGTCTTGTGGAGTGGCACCGGCTCTTATCCTATTCCGGATAGGGCCACCTTGTCCACATGTGTCGCGAC
The DNA here is from genome assembly GCA_001662425.1 of Chlamydomonas sphaeroides. Lineage (NCBI taxonomy): Eukaryota > Viridiplantae > Chlorophyta > Chlorophyceae > Chlamydomonadales > Chlamydomonadaceae > Chlamydomonas > Chlamydomonas sphaeroides. The sequence goes on from BDDC01000334.1 coordinate 50,504, forward strand.
AACTGAGCATGGGCGGCAGCGGGGGGTTACGGCCGTCATACTGGCCGAGCGTGCCGGCCGTCATGCCCGGGGGATCGAGGTCGTCCCGGCCGGCACTCTTCATGATCCACACCGCGTGAAACATGCGCAACACGCCTTTGTTTTCGCATACTTCAGTACTTTAGTATGGATGCAGTTCTAGCCCCTGCGCCTGTGTCCGCCGGTGGCAGAGACGCCAGCACAAACCTCCCCAGCTGCGCATCGGTGCATGGCTCGCTTGCCCCAAAAGAGGCCACCCAGACCAGACGCACACCGTCGGTCATTATGTGGTCATAGCTGGAACTATTTGAGGGGTCTCGAGCACACCGACATCCGTGCCCTCACCCCATGGCCGGACCTAGCCGCCCGAACTGCCTCCACGGCAGAACCATATCTCCTAACGTACGCCGCCGCTAACGCTCCGCCGGCCGCGCGAGCTGCATTTGTGTTGCGGCGGTGCACCGCGCACGGTGACACGAGAGTTTTGCATTTCAAGATTACAATTGAGCTCCGTAGACAAACTTCAGGTTGGGATAACTTCAGGTAACAAACTGGGAGCGAGGTCATTGTGCAACGATCACCATCCTGGCTGCCGCCCAGGCCCAACTCAGTTTCACCTTTTCCCCCTCAGCTACCGCCATAAGCAGGCAAAACGACAAGCAGCATCGTGCTGAACAGGACACAGGAACTGGTCTGACAAGGATAACGTTATAACGTTTGGCCGTTAGGACCAGGGTCACGTCCGGGGTGATTGCAAGGGCTTCGCCCCGTTTCCTCCGGAAAGGGGCAACCAAAAACGGATGCCCCCTGGCTTTGGCCGCGGTGGCCCGTGCCCGCCTGCTGTTGGCGCCGCCGCACGTACACCCCTTCCTCCCTGCGTCCCTGCGTCCCTGCATCTGTATGCCACGCGAATGCCCACGTCCGCCTGCCGCCCCCCCCCCCCCCCCCCCGC
>BDDC01000334.1:51839-71755 GCA_001662425.1 Chlamydomonas sphaeroides
GAGCTGTGCCAGGCCCACCCACGTCCGGACCCGTCACGCCCTCCGTCATCCCTCCCCCTGCACGTGGCCTACCGCAGGCCGCCTCTACCCTGCGCGCCCCCGTGCCGGCTGGTTGCCTGACGCTGAGCTTTGCCCGCTTCTCCCCCCGGCCCCCATGTAGGGTCCGCCGTACAGCTGCGTGTTGGTGTTCTGCCGCTCCGCTGCCTCCTTCCGCCTGCCCGCCGCCAGCCTCGGTCCCACTGCTGGCCACATGCTGCCTTCCGTTCTACCGTTACTCCACATTGCCGGCGCCGCACTTTGCCTTCCGCTCCGTGCCTTCCGCCGGTGTCGACAACTCGATCTGCGCTCCGCCTCCCGCTTCTCCGCTTCCGCGGTCCTCTGGTGGGGGCTCTGCGCTCCGCTTCCAGGCGCGTGAGCCGGGTTCGCATAGCATCGGGGACCGAGGCTGGCGGACGCTGGCGCCCTGGCACCGCGTCATCGCTCTGGGCAAACTTTGGTGGACGTGGTTGCTGGCAACGCGACAACGGGGTCGGGCCAGTGCTCGAGGCTGCTCGAGTCCGGCCCACGCTCTGGTCTAAGCCGCGTGGCGTACTGTTTGGCGCGTCGTCGTCCGCTCCTACGTCTACAACAATCGTCGACAGCATCGGCTCTGTGGTGGTTTGGGGCGAATGGGTAAGGGTGCCGACTACGCTGGCCGTGCTGCTTTCACGTACACGCGTTTTGTGCCGTGGGCAAGGCTTGCCTCTTGGGTGAGAGCGAGCGAGCCACTTTCATATATTTGGTGTATGTTCCAAGGCCTAGCAACGGTGACCTTTGCTGGCGACACCATGTCTGGCCACGTGTCTGGCTGGGCGCGGGGAGGTGGACGTGGGGAAGGGTGGGATCAGGCGCTGCTCCCCTTGGTGGGGTATGGCGGTGTGGCACGGTACGTGCCTTGGCGCGATTCGCGGTGCTTGATGCGACGACCTACTCCTGGCTTTTACGCATACTTCGTGATTCCTTGCTGCCGCGCAGCGATTCTAGCATTACCTTCCCTTTGATGCTATCGTTTCACAAGGGACAACGCAACGTGCATTCGAGCAAGCGTTATGTCCGACGCAAGGCCTGTGAAGCGCGCGAGGCGCCAAGCAGACCGCGATTGCGGGACGAGCCAGAGTGCCTATCCCGGGTCCTCGCAGCAGCACCCCCCAGACCCTGTCGACGCGGCCAGTTCCTCAGCGTCGCCCTTCGCCTCGCTGCAGCCCGAGCTGCTGCGGCACGTGGCATCCTTCCTGCTGGCTTGCAACGACACCGCCAACCAGGTGCCCTGCTGCCTGCGCCTCGCAAGCAAGGCTACGGCCGCCGCGTTGCGGGAGCGAGAGCACACCACCATCAGCGCCCTCAAGCCCGTGCCCGAGGCGGCCCTGCTGCACGCCTGGACGCGCGACGGTGGCATCGCTACCCAGCGGCTACGGTCCACGGACCGCAAACAGCTGCTGAAGATCGCGGCCGCCACTGGCAGCGTGCCCTGCGTGACGGCGGTTCGGCGCAGCGTGGGTCTGCAGCTGTCGTCGCATGTGCTCCAGGGCGCCGCCCGTGCGGGCCATCTCGACATGCTGCGCTGGGCCCTGCCGCGCACTCGCGATGTGGACGAAGCCGCGCTGAAGGCCGCCCTGGTCCAGGCGGCGCAAGGTGGCCACACGGCCGTGTGCGAGTGGTTGCTGGACAACGGCGCGCCGCAGTCGGCTATGGTACTTGCCGTTCTTGCCGCTGCGCAAGTTGGGCACCACGCGACTGCGGTGGCGCTGTGCGAGCTCACCGGGCGAGACCCGTACCACTGCGCATCTCTGGCATTCGGCGCAGCGCGGGGCTTACCGCTGCCAGCTCTGCAGGAGGTGCTGGCGGAGTGGCTGCCCGCCGGCGCAGAGGCGCAGCTGCCGCACTCCTTGAAAGGGGTCGTCCTAGCCTCCGCCGCCGCCAGCCCCACGCCCGACTGGCGCGCCAAGGTGGTGTGGCTGGAGGGCCGCGGCTACCCACGCTCCGAGGGCGCCTGTGAGGAGGTGGCATATCTCTGCGGCGATGCGGCGCCGGAGCGGCTGGAGTGGCTGCTTGCGCGCGGCTATGCGGCGGGCACCGGCAGCGCCAGCTGCGCCGTGAAGAAGGGCAACGACGCCGCGCTGCGCTTCTTGCTGGGGCTCGACGGCAGGCCCTGCCGGCTGAAGCCCGAGGAGCTAGCCGCCTGGCAGCCGAGCCAAGACGATTTGAATAGCGCGGTCATAGCGAATCGGCCGACCGTGCTGCAGACGCTGCAGGAGTTCGGCGCCGGGGCCGTGCTGGCAGCCGGCCCCGATTTGCTGGTGTACGCTGGGGTCAGGGGCGCGGCACAGTCATTTGCTGTGCTCGCCGGACTGCGCCCGGCTCAAGGTGCCGCCGGTGGCCAGCCGCCAGAGGAGCAGCCGGCGGTCGAGGGCCAGGCCCCGCCGGCCCATGGCGGGGATGGTGCTCCGGGCGACGGTGGCGACAGCACTGAGCCGGCAAAGTCCATGATGGAGTTCGCAGCAGCGGCCGGCTCCATGGGAGCGAGTGCGCTGCAGCGCTACCGGCCCACCCAGGGACACTGGCACTATGCAGCGTATTTAGGCGCCGCCAGCAATGGCAATTGCGAATCGCTGGAGTGGCTGGTGGAGCAGGGCGTGCCTTTCCCGGCGGTGGGTTGCTGCCAAGTCCTGCGGGCGTGGGGCGAGCTGGGGCTATGGGTCCCGCTCTCCCATGGGTTGCCTGAACCCAACCTTCCACTGTTCCTTTCACTTTCCTTGCTTGCGCGCCCTGCCTCCCAGATGGATGTAGGGCTGTATGACTACGCTATGGGAATGGAAGACGCCCTCCTCCTGGACTGCTTGCTCCGCCTTGGGCTGCCCTGTGGCACCGAGCGGGATGCGGTCTTCGCCAAGGCGGCCGCCTTCGCGCCGCTGCCGACGCTGCAGCGGATGCTGGACGCCGGCTGCCCCGTGGACTGGGAGGCCGCGCTGGCTGCGGCAAGGGAGCGGCAGCAGGATGGCGAGGGCGAGGAGCCGGGCGAGGGCGGTGCGGAGGTGGTGGCGTGGCTGCAGGAGCAGCGGCGGCAGCGGACTTGGGTGCGCGGCGGCCGGCTGCGGGCGAGGGCGGCGGGATCGGGGGGCCGGGCGATGAGAAAGGGTGGGGGACAGACAGGGGGCTGAATGACAGGGTCCCACGACGGGGCTCGGGATGAGAGGGTGCCGTTGGGTGAGAGGGCGTGGGCGCTCGGACGTTTGCGGTGTAGACGGCTAATGTGCGGCGTTAGGGCGGAAACGATGTTTCTTCCTTTAAATTTGATTATTGGACTAGCAGCACTGGACATCAGAGCCCGTGTACGGCCCGGAGCCCCCGCACGGTCCTGAGCGTGCAGGGACTGGCCGCATCGGGAATGGGGATGGGTGGCGCTGCTGTCGACGCGCGATTGGTCGGTGCATGGCAGGTTTGCAGCGGGCACGGCCTGTCGGTAGGATGTGCTGTTTTGATTGTGGATGCGAAGGGACGGCAGCGGGGTTGGAGGCCGTTGTACACGCGGATGCCCAAGTAAGCTTCGGCCGCGGTGGCCGGGGCCATGTGTTGTTGACGGCGCCAGCAACACCAGGCTCCGTGACCCCGGTGCCTGGAGTCGGATGAAGGTGGGCAAGGCTTGCGGGTTGGGTGGGAGCAAGCGAGCCGCGGTCCAATGGTTGCGCTCAGTGACCGGGGCGTCGCTGAGGTGGCCAACCCCTCCGGGCCAGGCGGTGACAGGGGGGATGGTGGGGCATCGATGCATCGAGCCGGCTCGGGAAGCAATAATTATAGAAGGAAGTCGCGAGGGCCGGCGCGTCGTTCAAGCGTAGTGAACTCGTGGGGGACGTGGTCACGGGGCGGTTGGTGGGACGGTAGCTTCAGTTGTGTTCACAGGCAGTGTGGGACATCGCGGGTTCTTAGGGACGTGCAGGGACGCGCTATGGGGCCTTGGTCTGTGCACCCATTGGAGGGCACTAGGGCGTCTAGGCCGTCTCATGTGTGCTTGTGTATGAGTGTGCACCTGGTCAGCAGCAGCTCATGTGCGGCTTAAGGGCCGGGACCTTGCATATGCAGCACGTGTAGCGCTGCAAAGCTGTATGGACTCTCCGCGGTGGAGGAGGGGGACTAGCGGCGCCGCCGGTGTTCCAGACGGGGCTCTGCTTCCTCTGCATGCTAGCGACGGCCAGCACCACGACTTGCTGCTTGTGCAGTGCTGACCCGTGATCTAACTTGCTGTTCGTGCCAGTGCTGACTCGTGAAACTGGCGCATCACCGTTGGCACCGCGACGGCACGCGCGGGCCACTGCCCCACAGGCCGGCCCTCTGCGCAAGCCTTTTTGATCAACGCTCCCCACCTAGTGCGCCTTCTCCACGCGCACGGCCGGACATCAGGGCGAGGACCCTGGCAGGGGGGACCCCCCTGGACCTTGGCACGCCCTGGCCAAGCTTTGTTCACTCTCAACAACTCCCCCCTCGCAACAGTAGGCAACAGAGCACCTGCTGTCGCAGACTGGCAGAAGACATGACATTAAGAGTGTAGCGGCAGACTTGCAGCGCACACCGCTGTGTACCACGGGACACCCCTGATGTGTACACAGTACGGGAATGCCGTACAACCTGGCGACCCTCCACCCAGCTCCGACATGTGTGCGTCATTTCCATAAACTCTGCTGCTCAAGTCGCTTCAAAGCAGTGCGCTATCGAACGCCAACAAGCAAACTTTGTCAACGCAAAAGCACTCTTCAGCTGAAGTCTCGCGGCCACGAAGACGAAGCCCTGCATATAATTCTGTGGCTGCCCCAGGCATAGCCAGAGAGGCTTGCGCTCGCTTATTAGGTTTGAATTGGAGAACATGGACCTTGGCATAACAGGCGTCAAGCCGGGCTCGCTCAACCCGATCCGGTAAACTGCTTTACACGTGACACACCGCTTAGCATCGGGCGTGACTTCTGGCCGCGGCACAGCGGCACCTTTCCGCCCACATGCCCCCTCGCCCGCACCGCGTCTCGCACCGCCAGGGGAACTGGACCCCAGCTGGCCGTAGGAGAGCGCCTGTCGCCATGTGGGAAGTTCGCCATTACGGGAGGAGGTGCGTGCTGCAAGCGCTGCTGTCGCGTCGAGTCCGCGGGCTGTGCGCACACTCTAGCCCTGCGCACATAATTTCTCCTACCCGCTGCCAACCTGCACGCTCCCTGCAGGTCAGTGGCGGGAGCTGCCAACAGCTGAGCAGGTGCGGGGCGCTGACGCATGTTGAAACGCCGTGGGCACGCCAGGCTGCGCAGCGTTGGCCGCCACCCGCTTCAACGCCCGACTCCCCGCCGTTGCCATCGTGCTGCCCCTTCCGCAAGGCTTGACCCGCCTCACGCAGCCGCCTGTACCAGGGCGTGCACCTCGCCGCTGCGGCTATCGACGCTGAGCACCTCCAGCACGTGCCCCCCTTTCTGGCCGAACACGAGGCCGAGCCAGGAGTGCGTACATGACAGTAGCCCATACCCGACCCACATCGCCTCGCCTCGCATGACCACACGGCCTGACCCCTCACTCCTTCCTCCTCCTTTCCCGCCGCCCCCTCTCCCCTCCCGGCAGGTGCCCAAGGCGCCCGAGTTCGGCGCCGTCGCGCCCGATGGCAAGCCCATGGCCAACCCCCCGCGGTAGCGGCTGCAGCTGAGGCGCAGCCCCGCCGCTGAATAGGTCGCGGCACCGAACCATCAGTCTGCCGCTGCTGTAGGGGGCCTCGTCTCTCCTGGAGCCCGCGTTGCCGGCACGCTCGTCAACTTGGCTGCCTGCGATTGGGCCGCATTGGTGCTCTCTGTTCTGTGATGTGACCAGGGTACCCGGCTTGCAGCGCCGTGGTGGTCAAGCTGGCGGGGGCATCGAATTCAGAGGCCAGGCGGCCCTGACCACTGACCAATCTGAGTCGGGCCTGCAGCCATGATGGAGCCGGGTAAAACGTTGTGGCGAGGCGGCAAGCCACCCGCCGGTAGCGTCGCATGCAGCCGTTGATGCGTCAGGCTGGCGTCAAGCTGCGGCGGCAGCAGCGCTAGGGCCCCTGTGCGCTGTAGTGCGCCGACGGCTTTAGTTTGTACTGACGTTGTAAGGATGAATGGGTTCGGACCTTGCGCCGACGGCTGCGTTCGCACTTTGTAGCGGGGGTGCGCCAGTGAGGCGGGGGCCCGGAAGGTGGCGCCCCGTGTACCGCCAGCCAGCGGCTGCGTCTGGTGCTGGGCGCTGCTCGAGGAGGAGGTCTACTGTCCAGGGCTCGAGTTGCATGCAAGGGGCGCCTCGGGCTGCGTCCTCAGCAGCGAGGGAGCGGCCGCGGAGAGGTTGGGACAGCCGGCACCGGCAGCGCGCGGGGCAGCGGTGCTGGGATGGGGTGCTCGGCTCTCGGCATCGCACGACCTTGGTTTCTTCTTCACAACCGCCAGCTTGCGAGCACAACGGCGCTGTGCTCACCGCCGCTGCTGCCGTAGGGCACCGCCCCGTCTCCTCCTCCTTTTCCTTCAGCCGCCATCCGCCATCCGTATCAACATTGAACACACACACACACACGCCGCAACTTGCGCCCAAGCACAGCGCATCTTTCGGCCGCGAGCGCCTCCGTTAGCCGCCCATGCCACCCGAAACCCGCAACCCCGGTCCCCCGGCGGCCGCACCACGCCGCCAGCTCCGCATCCCTTCCACCACCACCACAGCGTCTGCGGCGCCCCTTCTGCCCCGCGCCCCTGCCTCCTTCCCACCTCACACCAACACCCCGGCCTCCGCCACACCAGCTCTACGCCAGCGCCGGCTCGGCGGGTGCGCCTTTCCGCGCCTCGGCCGCCAGCGCCTCCGCCTCCGCCGCCACCAGCGCCTCCCGGTACTCGGCCACAAAGTCCACCATGTAGCCCCACACGTACTTTTGCTCCAGCCGGTACGCCACAATGCCGCGCAGCCGCGCGTTGGTGACCGCCGCCGGCCCCTCCTCCGGCAGCGTGCCCGCCGCGCCGCCGGCCGCCTTTTCCTCGGGGCTGAGCGGTGGCAGCGCGGCGGCAATGGCGTCCGAGTCGTCCGCCATGGCGTCGTTAATGGCCTCCCGCGACTCGGGGTCGAGCGCCCGCACCGCCGTGTCCAGAGCGGCGGCGGTGGGCTCATCGCACGCAATCAGCGCCACCGTCAGCGCCGCCGCGTCGACGGCGCCGCCGTCGGCGGGCGCCAGCGCAGCCGCCAGCTGCGCCGCGGCGGGGGTGTCGACCGCCGCCACCGTGGCCGCCAGCTGTGCGCGCACGGAGGCGCTGATGGCCGCCAGCCCGACCGAGGCCATGGCGGTCATCGCGGTGGACATGGCCTTTTGGCGGGCCGCCGCCTGCTCGGGCGTGGGCGGCTGCGGTGCCACGTAGGCGGCGTTGGCAAGCAGCGCCTCGTCGTGGGCGGCGGTGGTGGGGAAGGAGTCCAGGATGGTCCGCAGCTGCTGCAGCAGCGTGTCGGCGGCCGCCAGCTCGCGCGTAATGTCGCGCGCCGAGGCAAACACCTGCGGGCGCGGAGCGCAGGCGCGCACGGCCACACCGGCAGCGGCAGGCGTTGGGTGCGGCTGGGATGCGGCGGCGCAGCCCTGCTCTGGCCCCCAGCGCCGCGGAGCGCCCCGCGCTGCACGCCGGCCTGCCTGCCTGCCTGTGGTGCCATGCCCCCTGACCCTAGCTGCCTGCAGCACGTGCCAAACCCAGCGCCATCCCCGCAGCCCCCAGCCCTTCCCCCGCACCCACCTCGGTCAGCGGCGCGCGCTGCAGCGCCGCCTCCATGGCTCGCAGGTGCTCGCGGCTGTCGGCCGAGCGCGTGGGTATCGAGTGCCATGCCGCCAGGAGGCGGCGCCACTCGGCACGGCCCTGCGGGAGCGCGGTGCGGCGTCGGCGGGCAAGCGACGGCGGCGGTGGCGCAGCCCCCCCATGCACGCCTGCCTCCACCCCATGCCTTCCTCCCCGGCTCGCGCGAGTTGAGCGCTGGGGCGCCACTCACAAAGGTGGCGGTCACTGCACTGCACGCCGTACCCTGCAGTGCCTCGCCGCACCGCCACGGCTGCGTTTTTGTGCGGTTCGGAGGTGCGGCGTCTCACCTCAGGCGTGTCGAACTGGTCCTCCCGCACGGGGTACTCGCTGACGTCGGTCAAGGTGGGGTTGGCCTTCCACTCCTCCCACTCCTGGTACGCCACCGCCACGCCGCGCCCGTTGCCGCCGCGCTGGCGGTCCAGCGACGCCGCCACCTCCTCCTCGTCGCGCAGGTCGGCCAGCAGCGCATCGCTGTCCTTCTCGTCCAGCTCCTGGAGGGGTCGGGGTTCGGTCGGGGTTGGGGGTTGCCACGGGTTTCGGCACGGAGGTCGGCCGCGGACCACGGGGTCCGGGGCATATGGGGCTCCCAGGGCCCCCACCGGCACGGTGGGTGAGCGTGTGGGGGTCCGGTAAGTGTGCGCGTGGCGGGCGATGTGTGGCACTGGGGCGGCGGAGCTGTGCGCCGGAGGCGCGGCATGGCCCTCGCGGCACCCCGTCGCCCCGCGGCCGCCAGGCAGGGCAGGCTTCCACGCACGTACCTCGGCCAGGCTGTGGACGGTCTCGCGCACCACCAGCTTGGTCCCGGTGCCAGCAATGAGGCCGGGGCCGTACAGCTTCGGCACCTGCCGGGGTGAGCAAGGTGGGGCCAGGGCGGGGGGCATGCCATGTCTGGTCCGGTCCGGTCCCGCCAACTTGCTAGCCCCCCGGTCGCACCCCTGCTCCCCCCCGGTCGCACCCCTGCTCCCACACCTCCAGCCTCCACCCACGACAGGCGGCACCGGTGGACCGGCAGAAGGTCCTGGGCGCTCGGGCAGGCGTGCCGGCCGGGGCCTCGGCACGAACCCAACACCGTCGCCCCTGCTTTTCCTTAGCGCCTGCCCGACCGACCTGCAGCTTGGGCAGCAGGTCCTGCAGCCGCGGCAGCTGCTCCTCCGCCAGCTTGCCCGCCCGCATCAGCTTCACGTAGTGACGCAGCCCCGGGTCAGCCACCTGCGGTCCGTACGGGGCCAGGGAGGGGCCAGGAGGGGCCAGGAGGGGCGTGAGCGGCACGAGGGTGAGGCAGGCGCGAGCACGACCCGCCCGCCGTCTGGCGTACTGGGGCCAAACGCGGCGGGCCTTGCCCCTGTCACGTTGCCTGCCCCGTCCTTCCCCTGACGACAGAACTCCCAAGACCCGTGCATCCCTGGTCGCCCCGGCGCCGCGGCCCCTCATCTCCCTCCCCTTTTCCCATGAATGATACAACCCGGACAGCCCTGGCTCTGCCCCGCCCCTGGCCCGGCCCTTGCCGTGTGCCCACTTTTTAGTAACAGCGAGTAACAACCTTCGCGCGACACGCCCTGGGTGATGGTGGCGCGTTGGTCGCGCGGTGACCGTTGGTCGTTGTGCTGAGCAGACGCGGGTGCGCCAAGGTGCACCCGTGCGCATGTGCGTGTGTCCCCTTTTCCCCCCTTGCTCACGTTTGCGATGTCGGTGTTGTCGCCCTGCCCCAGCAGCACCTTGAGCCACGTGTCCTCGTGCGTGTCCTGCAGGGGGTGTGGCGGCGGGCAGGGAGCGCCGCAGGGCCAGGGAGGGCGGGGTGCAGGGGAGCGGTGAGCGGACCGGCCCAAGCCCGACATGCACAGCCGCCCAACAGCCAGCTACCCGCCCCCACAGCCTCCAGCTCGGGGCGTGCCGTGAGCCAGCCACGCTTCATCTCCCGCCACGGTCCCCACACCCAAACGTACACCTCGGCCGCCGCGCCAACCCCACAACCTCCACGCATGCCTCGTCCTGCGGCTCTCGAAACACACGTGCTCGTCCCCCGCTTCCCCCTGCTTCGCCCCGCCGTGCGCACCACTTCCGGGTCCAGGTTCTGCATGTCCGAGGCGTTGCCGCCCGGGCAGGTGGGGTAGCCGGTGGGCACCATGCCGTACATGCCGTGCATGTCGCCGCTGCTGCCGCTGGCCCAGCCCGCGCCTGGGATGGGCGAGGTGCGTGGGGGCACCACCACCGCCTCGCCCTTGGACATGGGCCTGAGGAGCGGGCGGGGCAGGCGGGGCGGTGGGGCAGCAGGGGATAGGGAAGGGGAGAGGGAGGTGCAGTGTGGGCACCGTGCGCGCGCGCTGGCTACAGGCCGTCAGACAAGGACCGCGGGGAAGGGGAGCTGGGAGCGGAGAGGCGCCTGCGCGTGGTGCGATAGGTAGGTTCTGGATGCACAGTAGCATGGGCATGCGCCATGCGTGTTCCGTTGGCGTTGGTGTCACTCATGCTTCTCCTGCAGCACACGCTTGTCTCCAACCCCAGCCCCGCTCCCACCCGAGCCCCGCACCGCGCCCTTGCCCGCCCACACGGCGGCGCGAGCCACCGCCCGCCGCCCTGCCTCTTCCCCTCATTCCCCCCTGCCTTTCTTCCATTACCCGCCCCTCCCCTTTTCTATCCCCTGCTGCCCCACCGCATCGCCGCAATGACGGCGAACTGCTCCGTCATGAGCGGGTCCTCGAACCGCGTGATGGCCAGGGTGCTGTTGACGCTGTCGTCGTCGGTGGTGTAGGTGCACGGGTCGGCCTGCGCGGCAAAGGGACGGCGGCAGGCGCGGGCGTGGGAGCACGTGGAGAGTGCGCTCTTGCAGCCCCACCCCCAGCAGGTGGGCCACACACCACTTGCATAACCGCGCCTCGGCTACCCAACTCGGCCCAACCACGACGGCTTGGGCAGGGGCAGCGGCCGCGGGTTTGGCGGGTGGCCGCTGGCCCCAGGAGCCGGCCTGAGCCCGTGCAGGCGGCCCCGCGGGGCCCCGCGCACGGGCTCACGCGGCCCCCCGCCGCGACTCCCCAGCCCAGACCTCCCTGCTGCCCGCACACCCCCGGTCGCGGGCCCCCCACCGCTGCTTCCCCCCGTCGCCACGCCACGCCACGCCCCGCCCCACCTGTGGGAAGAACACCACCTGCTGCCCGTTGATCATAGTCCTGCTCTGCACGTGGCAGTAGGCCCACAGGAAGCGCTCGAAGCTGGGCACCGGGCGCATGGGCCACTGGAACGGCGGCAGCGGCTCCGGCGCCGGCTCGCCCTTCTCCGCCGCCTCCTCCGCCAGCCGCTGATTGAGCAGCGCCGCCAGCTGCTCCTCGCGCTCCGCGTTCATGGCAGCCGCCTGCTCCGTCAGGTCGGCGTGGGGGCTCTCCCAGCAGCAGCCGGGGCAGTAGACGCTGTTGGTGAAGTTGTCCCAGAACGTGCGCAGCGCATCGCGGCGCACGCCTGCGGGGCCGGGGCGGGGGACCGGGTTGCGGCGCAACAAGATGGCGTGGGCGCGCTGGCACGACTGGAACCGGCGGCCGCGCCTGCTTGCACGCGCGCATGCGGGCGGCGGCGACGCAGCCTGAGCCCCGCGCGGCGCGTGATCCCGACCGCAGCCGCTGCCCCGCCGCACCGATGTGGGTGTAGTGCGGCTGCCACTGCAGCTGCGTCAGCTCCTCGTTGGAGCAGAACTCGGGCTGCGGGCCAGGGGGCCGGGATGGGGCCGGGCCCGGGGGCCCGGGTTGGGGACGTCGTCAGCCGCACACCCCGCGAGCGCGGAGCCCACTGCGGCGCTGTGCCCGTCACGGCCTTGCTCCCCTGCCCGTCTCGCGCCATGCAGCATACTCGGCTGCGGCGCTGCTGCACCCAGCCTCGCACCGCACCGCGCCGCACCGCGCCGCGCCGCTGCCTGCCGGGGGTGCACCGCCCAGCCCTGTCCCGCCCAGGCCCCGGCCCTACGTGCGGCATGTCCTCGGGCGGCTCCAGGCGCTCCATCTCCTGCTTCCAGTAGTCCGACACCATGGGGTTGTCATACAGCCACAGCAGCCACAGCGCCAGGCGCGTGTTGCCGTCGGCGCCCTCCAGGCTGGCGGCCGGGGGAGGGCAAGGCCGGCGGGGTGCACGAGGGGCGTTAGACACTGCGATGCGCGCCGACGCTCGCCCCGGAAGGGCGCGACTGTGCACAATACCGCAGGCCCCAGCACCCAGGCTCGGCTCGCAGCCGACGCTCGCGGCATGCACAAGCGCTGAGGGGGAAGCACACGGGGTTTCCGGCACACGGCGGTCCCCAGCGAGGCTACATGCGCCAGGTAGGCCGAATGCGCCGCGGGGGCCTTGGGCAGGGGCAGGGGCAGGGCAGGCCGTGCCGACCGCCCCGCAACCAGCAGCGCGGCGTCGAGAGCTACGCGGTTATGCGGCTCGGCCTGCCCGCTGCCGGGCCGCGGGCACCGCCGGGGCCCTGCCATGCTGCCGCTCGGCGCCGCTCCGCTCCCTCTGCCCCCTCCGCCACCACCCGGCGCCGGCCCCTGGGACGCGGCTCCCAATGCGCCGGGGGCCGCTCACGCCCTATGCCACAGCCCCTACGCACCGGCGCACGCCAGCGAGGCACCGCCTTGCTGGTGGAGAGCAGCGCCACGCAGCGCGCCCGCACGCCCGGCCCAGCACCACGATCTGCCCTCGGCTCGCCCCGGCACCAAGGCGCGCCTGCAACGCGCCCCTAGCTGGCTGGCGGCAGCGCGCCCGGCAGGACCGCCTTGGGCCCCACGGCATGCAAACCCCCGTGCTGCCTACCTGTAGTCGTTCAGCACCTCACGCAGGCCGATGGGCAGCGGGCCGTGGTAGAACTCCCAGACGTCCACGAGCTCGTCCTGCATTTCGCCGAACTCCCGCGCCGACTCCTGCGGATAGCGGGCGGGGGGCACGCGGGATATGGGAGGACGGGGTGATGGCGCGGTGGCGTGGGGCGGCGGGGCCCTGCGGCAGGAGGGGATCCGTTGGCCCATCCCGTGCCTGCGCCCTGCCGCGGTCCTGGCGGCGGCCCTTGCAGCAGCAGTCAGGTACTGCCCGCCCTAGCTGCCGCCTGGCGGCGGCCTTGGCGACGGGCCTGGCGGCGGCCCTGGCGGCGGTCCAGCCGGCCGTACGAGCCCGGGCCGCTGCTTGGAGCGCGGGCCCCGGCACCCGCTTCGCCCCGCCAGCTGACGCCTCCAGCCCTCCCGCCAGCCGTCGGGGTCCGTCACCGCCGCCAGCTGCCTCCGGCGCAGCGCAGAGGCGCCTCCCGTCCGTGGCCGGGCGCGGCGTAGTGCGGCCCTCCCAGCCCCTCTGCCCTCGCATGCCGTGCGGCTGTGCCGCGGCCCAACCAGCCTCCGCTCCTTCTTTTCCCCATCCCCTCCTTCGCCTGACCGCCCGCCCCTGCGCACCTCCTGCACAAGGCCAGCCTCATCCTCCCACTCGTCCGTAAGGAAGCACACGAGGCAGTTGTGCAGCGGCACCTGAGGCACAGAGGCAGGCGTGGACGACGGCAGGCGTGGATGGCGGCATGCAGGGCTCAGAGGTCTGGGGCCCGGCACGGCGCCTCCGGCTTCCCCAGGCTTCCGCCGCTGCGGCTGGCGCCGTCGACGCCAGCGAGGCGAGACGATGAATTTTAGGGGGGACCCGGCCCCGGATTGCAACAACACTGGCTCGTGGCGTTGGGTGGGGTGGCGGCGGCAGCCGTCGAAGCCGCCGCGGCGGCCGTTAGCGGCGCCGATGGCGGCAGCGGCATGGCGGCGGTAGCGGCAGCGGCGGCGGCGGTGGCGGCGGTGGCAGCAGCAGGCCCTGCCGTACGAACCTGGATGATGGCCTCGTCTTCCTCGATGTCACGCTGCACGATCAGCTGCCGCCCAATGCCATCCGGAAGGGGCTGCGGCTCAGCGAAGCGCTGGACGTGTGTCAGGGGGTCCTCGTTCCACGGCAGCCTGTACAGCTTCTCCACGTCCTCCTCGTCTATGACCTCCTCTTCCACGGGGTCATCGTTAAGCGGCATGCGCTCGTCGCGCGTGGGATACTCCGTTGAGCCGATGCCACGCTTGGTCCTGGGCCTGAGACCCTCCTGACGGAGCATCATCTCCCGCTCATACAGCTGCCGCAGCTCTCCGAAGCGCGAGAGTCGATTGTATCGTTTGAGACGCTGCTCGTAGGTCATCTGTTCGATGGGCAGCAGTTCGTCCGGGTCGTCGTTCTTCTTTGCGTGGCATGCGACGCCGCGCTGCGCCAGCGTCGACGCTCTGCATGTCGGCGCCGGCTTAGCGCAAACAGCCACATATCGCCTGGCTACAGTCTGGCCCGCCGCCGTCGCGGGGGCCCGCACAGAGCGGCCGAGAGCTGACCGCATTTGCGGTGGCGGCGGTTTGTGCACGGCCCGCCGCACCGAGACACGCTACGCTATGTGGATTGCTCCAGTTGCGAAATGCGCAGTCGACAGGGTCAATTGCCTTCGGCGGGTGCGTGACTGGTAAGACTCTGCAACGCCAATATTGCTTTGTCGATCAAAAGCCTTTATGTATCTTGAAAAATTCGGGAGCAAGGCCACATAATGCTTGTTCAGTGGCCCTCAATCACGGACAGACGCAGCCCGGAGCTTGCTGGCGAGCATCCGTTTGCCTCTTCACATAAACCTAAGACAACCAGCATATTATACACACGACACGCATCCCAGCGGCTAACTAACTCGCCTACTTGAGTTCCCGCCATCGCTCGCCACCTGCACGCTTAACGCATAGCGACAGCTCTGCACATGTTGGCGACAGCGACAACGGGAAGACCAAGGCGCCCTCGGCGGTGAACAACCTGTAGACACGTACTCGGCGATGGCGCTCGGCACTCTCCGCCGCCCCTCCAGCGGCACCTTGGCCCTTGCCGCCTACACGATACTTAGCCTTTCCCTTGCAGTTGTCCTCTACATAGACCCTCTCATAGACGGCCCATCGGGCCTCATCAAGCTGCGCTGGTTCACCAACAAGCCGCTCAGCCATGGTTCGGCGCCGTGCGCATGGGACTACGAGGGATCCTGGGCTGTCGGCCTCGCCCACGGCGCTCCCGACCCTCTCCGCCTCAACTTCTCGGACGCAGCTGTCATTTCGTGCGCCACGCTCGCGAACAGCACCGCGGTCAGCTTCGTGGCCGACCCATTCCTGTACATCCCCAGCAACACCACGCCGCCGCAAGCGCTGGGCCCCATCCTCAACCGCTTCCCCGGTAGCAGCACAGCAAAGCTGCCCTGGTTTGCATTCTATGAGATGAAGAACCTGGGCCGGTACATTGGCGAGCTAGGCGCCGCGGTGTCCTTCGACGCTGGGCGGACATGGATGCACTTGGGCACCGCGCTGTCGGAGCCCTTCCACCTGTCGTACCCGCTCGTCGTGTACGATACAGACACACAGCGCTTCCTCATGTTCGCTGAGACCATTGCGTCGCGCGACGGCGCGATCCGCATCTACTCGACCTCATCGGCCGAGTTTCCGTTGGGCTGGAAGCTGCTGCTCTCTCAGCGCCCGCCCGACCCGGGCTGGCCCGCAACGCGCCGCTGGTTTCAGTTCGGCGCCGTACCGCGGTACGTCGATACGTCACCCGTATGGCACGACAACCGCTGGTGGGTCTTCACCAGCCGCGTCGGCGTGCCGGGCGTGGGCCAGCCCAAGTACACGCTGCTGCTCTACACGGCCGAGTCCCTCACCGGGGAGTGGACCCCGCACCCAGCATCCCTCGCCGGCGTGCCGTACGCGCCAGGGCCCGGCGGCCGCGTGCCCTTCGGCATCGACGCCGGCCGCGCAACGGCGCGCAACGGCGGCCGGCCGTTTGTCCTGAACGGCGCGCTGCACCGCTGGGCCCAGGACTGCAGCCGCTACTACGGCGAGGCGCTGGTGCTGCTGCGGGCGGATGCGGCCAACGCCAGCCACTACCGGGAGCAGGTGGCTGCCAGGTACGAGCCGCGCCGCGACGGCGGCTCGTGGCGCTCGGCTCGCAGCCACCACGCGGACGTGCAGCAGCTGGCGGACGGGAGCTGGGTGGGCCTGGTGGATGGCGACAGGTGAGGCTGGCCCGGGGCGACAGGGCCGGGCGGTGGGCGCGGGCTCCTGGGGCGGGATAAGGGAACTGGGGCCAGGTGACGGGGGCGGTGGGTGCGGCTGGTGTACTGCGAGGGGCCGGGGCGTGGGGCCCGGTGGGGCGACAAGGGCGGCGCGGTGGTGGACAGGACGATGGCTGGGGCTGGGTACGAGGCCAGGGTGCGGGGTAGGCCGTGGTGCCTAGCTGACCATCACGCCAGCCTTGCACCTGCCTCAGCGGGGTTGCCGCCGCGCCGCTGTCCCCGCTCCCCGCTCCCGCAGCGTGCCCGACGGCCACATGCACTTTGCGAGCCGCGAAAAGTGGTTTGTGGACTTCAAGGCGGCCCTAGCGCCGCTTTCCCTCATGCAGCTGGCCGCAGTGTGGGCGGCGCTGGCGTTGCTGCGCTGGGCCTGGACGCTACAGCTGTGGCCGGGCCGCGGCTCAGGGCCGGTCATCATCGGCATTGGGGTGGGCACCGGCTCGCCAGGACCCGCGGGTCGGCTGTGGAGCCCCGCGGGCATGGCGCTGGGCAAGCTACAGCTGCTGGCGTCGGGGGGAGCGCTGGGAGGCGGCGCAGGGGCGGTGCTGGGGGGCGGCGCGGCGGTAGTGGGGCTGCTGGGCGCCGCTAGCGCGGCGGCGGCGGTGGGGCTGCTGGCGTTTGGGGCGGTGCGGGGCTTGGGGCAGGACAGCAGCTGATGGAGGTCGTTGGGGGCAAAGGTGGGTTGCCTAGGTTTGGTTGCCGAGGCTGTGTGCGGTCCTGCCGTTTGAGGCAGTTCGGGCGGCTAGGTCCGGCCCGTGGGGTGAGGACACCGAGGTTAACGTGCCCGAGACCCCTCAATAAGTCACCAGCTATGACAGCATAATGACCGACTGTTTGCGTCTGGTCAGGGTGGCTCCTTTTTGGGCCGACCCATGCACCCATGCGCAGCTGGGACAGGTTTGGCATGGGCACGGGGGAGGCCATGGCGCGGTAGGGGACGAGACCCGCGCTGCCCGCATGTAACAGTCGCCGTCGTACGATGATTTCTCCCCTCAGCCGACCAACGCGCTTCTTCGCAATGCAGCCGCAGCGCGGCGCAGCAGCCCCAGCCTGCACGCAACAGCCAACAGCAGCAACTCCCAGCAATAGTGCGCAAGCGCCCCCGCCGGCCAATGCAACGGTGCAGGTCGGAGCCACGCGCCTCAAGAAGTACACAGTTGAACACACGGGGTTCTGTTCTACTACAACACTTTCTAAACAAACGCCCCCACCTGTACAGCGGCCGCCGCCAGGGCGGCAGCACCTCTCGTCACGTGTCAAACCCCAGCGTCCCCGTCGCCCAACGTAACCAGACACCCAGCTCCTCCACTCCTGTACAGAGCCCGGCCGAGACAGCCGCCGAGCACGTTTCGCGCAACACCTCGTGCCGCAGACACGCGGCCGGGCCACAGGCCCTTCAGCCAGAGCAGCGAGCCGCCCACTACATCAACGCAGCGTTGTGGCAAATGCAACCCAAAGTCCAGATACACGCACCTCTCCTGGCGCCCCTGCGCAACGCGCAGAGCCCTTGCATGCACACGACGCCGCATGCAGCCTGCCGGCCTCCTAGTCTACCCCGGGCACGTGCCCTCCTCGCCGGCCGCAACAACAGCTCCGCAAGGCCTCTCATGAAACCGGCCGGCACTCGCCAGCAAGCCTGCCGACTGCACAGGCCCAAGCATCCTCTCCGCACGTCCACACGTCCCTCGCCGCGCAAACGACCATCCAGCCGCCGTCGTGCTCCTAGCGATACACACCTCAACTCTAGCAACCCACGGGATGCAACAACACGCCAGCGAGCGCCATGGGCTCTGTTGTAAGCATGAAAAGTCCAATCGCCAATCGTATGTGACGCCTCTCCCCTTTGCCGACAGCAAGTCGCCAAGTCCCACTCCCAAGCCTCGATCTTGACCGCACTTCCGCCAATACCATCCCACATGCTTTATTCGCGCGGTCGCGAACGCGGGGTCACCAATGCGGGTGCCCCAATCGACAGAGAAAGAATAGCTACGTATCGCCCAGACCCTCATACTCCGGCCCCACCGCCCCGCGAGCGGCCCCCGAAACGGCGGCGGCCGCGCCCTTATTTAGCGAATGCCTCTGCCACTACCCTGCACTACGCCCCCAGATGTAGGGAAGCCCACTCCCACACTCCAAGACGACGCAGAGCCGCCGGCCCACGCTCAGGCACCATCGCTGCATGCGCAGCGACGCACCTCTCCACACGTGCTCTGCGCCAGGATACCTCCAAGGCACCGCCCCGTCAGATATGCACACGCACCAGCGCCGCTAGTGCGCAACGCATGCCGTCCAGCCACCAGCCAGGCTGCAATGACCGTCCCGCAACGCCGATGCCGAGGCCCACTCCATGCGGCAATGTTGAGACCCAGCTGCTGCCAGCCGCCGAGCCAAATGACTCCCACTGCATCGCGGTGCAACGTTACCACAACTGCCAGTCTGCCGACCCACATCAACCGGCCGCCGACCCACATCAATCAGCCGCGGCCCTTCACTCGGTGGCGGCCTGCGCGCCGCCGGCGGCGCCGAGCACCTGCCTCAGCAGCTTGGGGTTGGACAGGATCTCAAAGTCGGCCTCCAGGAAGCGCTGCTGCTTCTGCAGCATGTAGAACACGGCATTGCTGCGGGTGGAGAAGCCGAAGCGCCGCAGCGACCACGCCACGCACGCCAGCTCGTGCCCCGAGAAGTCCAGGAACTTGGCGCGGACCTGGCGGGAGGAGGACCGCGGTGGCAACAGGGTGTCACGGCAGCTCGAGCGCGGCGCCACGACTGCGCAAGGGGCTTTGCCGGTGCAGCTGCGTATGGCAGCCAATAGACTTGCATGCGAAGGGTCGGGGAGCGCGCATGCGGAGGCTCCCGGGGTGCGGCCCAGGATGCGGCCCGTGGACCCCGAACTGACGGTCCGGGCGCCGGGTTCGGGGATCGAGCGTGGGTGCGGACGAGCTGGCGACTGTTACCTGGTGCTGCTGGAGGCGACGAAAGCTACATTGGGGGACTTGGGGCGCAGTGGGCCGGGTTCCGGAGCGCACCTGCTCCTCGAAGCACATGAGCCACTCCTGCTGCGGGCGGTGGTTGAGTGTAGCGGTGCTCCACGCCACGATGCTGAGCAGGCGCGCGGGGAAGGACGGGAACCGCCACTGCGTCACAAGCAGGAGCTTGTCCGTCCACGCGGACGGGACCTCGGCGCCTGGGGAAGAGCGGAATGAAGGTGGGCGAAAACGGTGCGAGTGTAAGGAACAGCTTACGCTAATGGACAGGGCGCTACCGGTTACACCAGGCCTCAAGCACCGCGTATAAAGGTCATGTCGAGCAGCACCGCAAAGCCAGATTCGCTGCGTCTCATGTGTCATGCCGAGACCACATGGCGAGTCCCGCCCTCCCGAGCTTCCGACGGTCACACCGATGCCTAGCCATGTCCAAATCACAGGGCCGGCTGAGCCGCAGGCGGGCGCAACCTCTCTTCACGCTGGAGGTTGCCCGTCCACTCCCGCCCCGACCAGCCCGCAGCCCCACTCGCTCGCTGCCTCACCCAGCTTGGCGAGCGCCCAAATGATGTTGGCGAGCTCCGTGGGCGAGAAGCGGAAGAACTGCGCCTCCGCCGCGGGCAGGAACCCCGCCAGCCAGGCCGCGGGCGGCGCGTGGTGCAGGCGGCCCAGCGACCAGACCAGCAGGTGCAGGCTGCCAGCCGAGTAGCCGCTGAAGCCCGTGGCGCAGCTGTGCGCCAGCAGGGGGTCCAGCACCCAGCCGCGGCGGGGAGGCGGGCGGCAGGACGCAGCGCCGTCCGAAGAGTCGGACGTTGGCGCAGCGGGTGCGGAGCGGCGCTCGAGCACGGCAAAGGCCCACAGCAGGTTCGCCAGCTGGCGCTCGGTGAGGTCCGTCAGCGCGCCGTACACCTGGCCGAGAGGCGCGTCACGGCGGTAGGCGTCACGTCAGCGGAGCACAACACATGCAACATGCAACCAACAGCG
>BDDC01000335.1:0-68067 GCA_001662425.1 Chlamydomonas sphaeroides
CAAGGAAGCACTCGTTCAGGGAGCGCTCCGGGCCGCCCTGGGGCGTGGCAAACATGACCACGCTCCCCGCCAGGCCGCCGCTGCCGCCACTGGTGCCCGTGCCGCCCAGCCCCGGTAGCTGGCCGGTCAGGAGGTACTCGCACAGTGCCAGGCGGTCGGGCTGGCACAAGGAGGGGACAGGAGGGGACAGGAGGACGTGTGGGTCGGTGCTGACCAGTTGCCACATGGCTCAGATGCACATCGGGACATGGAAGGTCCAGCATGCAGTATGTGTGCAGCTGGATGACCGCATACGAGGCCAGAGGCAGCTGCCAGGCTGCCTCGTCTGCAGCTCAGCTGCCCCAGGCGCCACGCAACCGATTGCGGTTCATCATTTGTTGGCCTCGCGCTTGCCTTTTGCACGAAGTCGCCAGCGGCACACGCTGGGTGGGTCAGGTCCGCCAGCCAGCGCCTGCGGCTCTCCGCCAGCCCCACGTCCCTCAGCTGCCAGCAGCGCAGGAAGGGAAGCGCCTCTGCAGGCAGCACGGAGCCGCCACTGCCAGGCCCCGCGGAGCCCCCCGCCGCCTCCTTGAGGAGATCCGTGAGTGCCTCGCGGAAGGCGGCGTGCGCCTCCCGGGTCCAGGCCGAAGAGTACCACACCTGGAGCAGGAGAGGGAGAAGGGCAGGAGGGGGTGGCAGGTTGCTTGGTTAAGGTGCGGGCGCCATGGCACCATCCTGCAGTGTTGCTCCAACTGACGCCCTCCCTCCGCCCGCCGCACCTGCAGCGCATGCTCTGTGGCTGCGGGCCCCTTCGTCAGCATGCGGGCCACCACCGCCGTCTTAGCCACACTGTAAGGGGACGCCTCGAAGCCCACCCAGCGGAGCAGCGGGCCCGGCCCGGCAGCGCCCTGCTGCCGGCCCTGCGCCTCCGCCACCACCGCCCGCAGCGCCGCCTCCACCTCGACGTCCCACTCGGTCCGGTCCACCGCAGCCGCCAGTGAGCCCAGGTCCACGAACCCGACCGCCACGTGCGTCCTCACGCCCCCAGCAGCGCCCGACGGCGGCATGGGCACGGCGTCGGACGGCGCGTTGGTGAAGCTGTGGAAGACGGTGGGATTGTAGCCGGCCTGGTGCTGGTTGCGGAAAGACACCGACCCGGGAGCCGCGGTGTGGAGCCAGGTACCGCGGCCTTCGGCGCCCGCGCCTAAGAAGCCCACCCTGCATGATCACACGCCGGGGAGGCGGCGAAGGTTAGCGACATGCGGTGGTGGGCTGGAGGAAGGCCCCGCCCGCGCAATGTCATACGTCGTACAGTCCATACAGGCACATCCCACATGTGCCGTACCGCATCATGCACATCTCCATGCGGCTCGTGGAGCGCGGCTGGGCCATGAGGAAAAGGTGCCTGGGCATGCCCACGCACAGCTCGTAGCCGTCCCACAGCAGTCGCCTGCACGCCTCCACATCGCACTGCGCCGGCCACCTGTGCAGGCATGATGACGAAGAACCGGGCGCGGTTGTCTGTCAAGATGTCGTGTCCGGGCAAAGGAGCATCCATGGGCTTTGCCAAAATGCCCCATGTGTCGTGGGCCTTATTCGGCACCCTCAGACACGCCACCCTACCTTATCGCAGGCAAGTTCCACCCGCCGATTCCAAAAACGCACCTGCCCGCCTTGGCGAACTCCTCGTGAAAGGGCGGGACCCGCTCGTCCCGTTGCAGCGACCGCCACATCAGCGGGTTCTCTTGCTGCATGCGCCGCATTTTGGCGGCTGCCGCCGGGTTCGACTCCATCATGCGCGTGACCATGTTGAGCATGGCGGTGCCCTCCACCGGAGTCATGAGGCCCTTCATATCGTGCATCTCGCGCTCCGTACCAAACTCGGCCCCATTTTTGCGACGCGCCTCGGCCTCTACACCGGCGGCTGCCGCCGCTCGCGCCGTGGCGATGCGGTCTCGCAGCTGCAGCAGCGCCCGCACCCCGTCGTTTGCCACTGCTGCCGCCGTCGCCCGCACGCCCTCCGCTGCCGGCGGCGGCGTGTGTCCCAGGGCCGCCAGCCCCGTGGCGCACGCCGCCTCCGCCTCATCCAGCCAGCCTAGCTGCAGGGCCGCCTGGCACCGCCTGTAGTGGGCCTTTGGGTTGCCCGGCTCCAGCACAGCCGAGGCGGCCGCAGCATCCAGGGCCGCCTGCTCGCCGCCGGGCGCCTGGAGGTGGCAGGCCGCGAGGTTGGCCAGCAGCGTGGCGGCGGGCAGAGACCCGCGGAGGGCCGCGTAAGCGGTCCGGTAGCGGTCCAGGGCCTCGCCAAAGCGACCGGACCGGAAGGCCTCGTTGCCGGCCTCCTTGGCGGCCGACGCAGCGGCTACGGCCGAGGACGCGCCACCGGCAGCAGCGACGGCGCCTGACTCCACGGGGCCGGCCGCGTCGAGGACCGGGCACGACGCCAGGGCCCGCAGCGCCTCCGACCTTCCGGCCTCAGCTTCCTGCGCTGAAGGCGCCTCAGCGGCGGCGCCTCTCGCCGGCTCCGGCAGCTGCGAAAGCATGGACTTCCGCTCGGCTGCGCTGACGCCGCCGTCGGGTGCGAGTGCAAAGCTCTGGTGCAGCGCCGCCCGGGCGGCCTGGGTAAGGCCCATGGCCGCCAGGGCGACCGCCGAGCGGAAGCAGGCCTTGCTGGCGGCAGCGCCCGGGCCCGGCGGCGCCGTCGCGGCGGCCGCGGACGCGCACTGCAGCGCGGCGCGGGAGTTGCCCAGCTTTTGGTGGGCTGCCGCCAGGTTGAGGAGGAGGGAGGTGAGCAGCTGCGAGCCGGCGCCGACCGCATCCGGCATTCGCTGCAGGGCCCGGCGGTAGCAGTCGGCAGCCTCCGAGTACTGCCCGGCGGTAAAGTGGCGCCGACCGGTGTCCTGCAGCGCGGCGGCGTCCTCGGCGGCCGGCGCCGAGTCGAGCAGGACTATCTGTGGCGGCGAAGCGGATGGGGCGGACAAATGGTAAGGGCGGCGGGTTCTGGCAGTACGGCAAGCCTCCATGCCCCACCCACACCGTTCCCTTCGCGCGCACCTCATTGGGGTTGTCCACCCTGACGCCCAGGGTACCATCGCCCATGACCTTGTAGTACGGCTCCACCACAGCCACGTAGCAGCCCTCGGGGAGCGCAACGGCACCGGCGCGCAGGCCGGGGTTGCCGTACAAGCCGTTCGGTATCGCGTTGTACACGAAGAGCTACAGGGAATGAAGGGCACATGCGGGGCATCGGGTTTGAGGGTGTGAAGGGGTATGAGGGGTTGGCTGCCTCACTACAGTGCCGCATGCCAGGTTGCCTTTCTATCAGTACCTACGTCTCCATCGAGGAGCCCCGGCTGCTCATCACTTTCAATGAGCAGCACCACCCTCCCTTTTACACGATCTGCACAACGTCGCCATTCTCGTCCTCCAGCAGTGTAGCCAGGCCGGTCATGAGAATCGGCGGCACCAGCAGCTTGCCCTGGAGCACGCGGCCGCGGTGCGTGACGCCGGTCTTTAAGTCGGCGATGGCAATGGGCGTGCAACGTGATAGCGGGGGTGGCTTGGGGAAGTCCTCTGCGGGCTTGACGTTGGCGCTGCTGGTCGTCGTTGTCCTGGCC
This sequence comes from Chlamydomonas sphaeroides, assembly GCA_001662425.1. NCBI lineage: Eukaryota > Viridiplantae > Chlorophyta > Chlorophyceae > Chlamydomonadales > Chlamydomonadaceae > Chlamydomonas > Chlamydomonas sphaeroides. The sequence goes on from BDDC01000335.1 coordinate 3,594, forward strand.
GTGCCGGGGGCGAAGGGGACGCGAGAACGGGTTGCTCGGGTGCTCGGGTGGGCGGGTCACATACAGCCCAACAACTGACGCATCCTGAAGTTCTTATCAAACAAAGTCAGGTTGGGCGAATCGCGACTTCATCTCGCTCAGCGTCTTGCGATGGCCTGAGACCATCTGCCCGCGCCGCGCCTCCTTCGCCTCGCGCGAGCGCGGCATGCTGCCTGTTGTAGGAGAGCCTTGCATCGCGACGCCCATCATCTGAGCGAGGAGTGCCTCCATCCTTGAGGGACGCGTTTACGCGCAACAGTCTACGCGAAGCATAGAAAGACGCGCATGTTATGCAGCGTTTATATGTTTACCATGTGAAATGGACGTGATCCTGTACAGCGCATTCGCATGACTCGTGACCGGCTGATACGACCCGTGACGAACACCGACATCTTCCTTTGCGTCCACTCGGGGGAACAATGAACGACGGAGACACCTTGAACCTCCTTGAATGTTACAAGGCATGCTATGCGGCGCAGTGCGGCGTAAGACGTCTGCTCGCGACTAGCAGCTTACGGGGGATGGAGGTTCATTCCAGGGGAGGTCCTCCCTGGTTCCATTGGGGGCCGCAGGCGGCGCGGGCGGGCGTGTTCACAGCGGCAACCCGCGGCAGCTTGCGGCGGGCGTGGCGGCGGGCGACAGCAGATGATTGGCGTGGGCGGACGGCGGTCACGGTAATGGCGCAGTGGCGGTAACCGTCTTGAACTTCCTCTGCGAGGACGCAGCACCACGGACAGCGGCGGTTATGAGCCGGAGATGGACTCGCGTGCACACCAGAGGCCCCCGTCCGCTGAGCCGCAGCCCTCCACCCACCAGCCCGCGTTGCCGGCCTCGGCCTCCGCCTCCTGCGCAGAGCCCTGCGCGCCAGCCTCCGCCGCCACCACGTTCTCCCCGCCCGCACCGCAGCCGCCGGCCGCCGCTGCCGGCCTGGCACCTGCCACGTCCCGGCCCGCCGGCTGCACTTCATCCGCTGCAGCCGGCAGCGGCTCCAGCTCGGCGATGCGAATGATGTTGCTGTGCTGAGGGAAGTCGTCCGCCAGAAGCACCGCGGGGTCGGTGTTGAGGTCGTCCACAAAGCCAAACCAGTAGATTACCATGCCGGGGCCGTACCTGCCGTACAGAAGGACACACGGCGGGCGTATGGCGGGGTGCGGGCTTGGCCCACAGGCCCGGGGCAGATGTCTATCTTGAGCGGGGTACCCGTTCATGACACACACCTCGGAGCCTGCTGCCCCGCTGGCTAGGCGCACACTTCATTCCGACGCTCTTCCCCTGAAGCATGCCACGGAACCCCAGCACCCGCCTGCAATCCACCAGCCGCTCCGCCCGTCCGCCCACCTGTTGACGTATGTGACGTACTGCTCCTCCACCTGCTTGGCGTGGGTGCGGCCGTCGCCGAATGTGGCCTTGCTGTCCACCCAGCACACCAGGTGTTCGCTGCCGGAGCGGGTGCGCACCGCGATGGGAACCTGGGGCCGTGGCACCCCCGAGGGGCCGGGCAGGCGGCAGGGAGGGGGAGGTAGCGTGAGGGCTTACACGAAGACCTTTGCACCCAGCACCCCGCTTGGCGGTACTCCTCGACAAGTCCGCCCAGACGACATTGTTGAGCTTTCCCTTCGTTTGGAACCCAACCCATACTGCAGCGCCCCCTGCTCTTCCGCGGCGCCTGGCCCACCTTGAGCTTGACGTCGGGCGTCTTGTGGAAGCCCATCTGCCGCAGCTCGCTCTCGCTCCAGAACGGCACCCCCGCCCCCGCCAGGCACTGCTGCAGGTACAGCTCGTACTCCAGGCCGGTCACCTGGGTGCAGGGTGTTCAGGGGTGGCGGCGGGGAATCGGTGTCTTAGACCGCACCGTTGGTTGGGGGCGCAGGGGCGGTTGCGCAGCCGCGCTCATGGGCCGCGAATTGAGGTCAGACCAGGCCAGCCCCAGCCTAAGGGCTCCGCCCAGAGCCTGTCTCTGGCCGCTCGCTGCTCCGTGCTAGGCCCCCGCGTGCCAGGCCCTCTGTTGCTGGAAGGCAGCCCACGCGTGCCCCGCCCCACCTGCTTGGCCACGTCGCTCAGGGGCGAGTAGCAGCAGTCTGCGTACACGCAGCGAACCAGGTCGGCCCGAAGCCGTGCCAGCAGGTCGGGTGGCGCGCCCGGCAGCATGCTGGCATCCAGGCGGTGAGGGTGGCGCAGCAGCTCGCCAACAGCCTGCACATGAGAGAGAGGGTGTGTGTTACAGGATTAGGGTGTAGAGATGCGGGTTGCGAAGGTGTGTGGGCCGGCAGGGCCCGCGGCTGGGCGGCCGCACCTGGCGGGGCGCGTTGATGAGGCACTCGAGCATGCGGCGCAGGAGCATGCACGGCGGAAAGTCGACGTCGGCGCTCAGGTACAGCACGTCCTCGCCCTTCATGTACCTGGTAGGGGAAGCGGTGGGGCAGTGGGGCTATGAATTTGGGGGCCGTGAAGTGGGTGGGAGTGAGGATGGGTGTGCAGTGCCGAGTGCCGACCTCTCTAGGTACTGCATCATGTTGGCTTTGTGCAGGTGGTGGCTCCTGATGACCTTATACTGCTGCTCCTGGGCGAACAGCGCCATCCAAGTCTCTGGCTTCACACTGCGCAGGTCGCATGGGGACATCGCGTGAGCTCCGACAAGTTTGCCGCCAATCTCGCTGGACATGTCGCAAACGTACGATGGACACTGCTTGCGTAGCGCCGACACCGACGGGCACGCGCCATAGGGCAGGTTGACGACTTGCTGCACGCGCTCGTAGTCGGCCGTGTTCATGGCTGCTATGTGCGATCAATCGTTGTGTATGCCCGACATGTGCAAAGGAATGTGCGGCACTTCGGCGCCCCAAAACGGGCTGCTCGTTCGAATCCGTGCGACAGCTGCCCCTGCCAGAGCCCTGCCGCTGCCCCGTGCTAGGATCGTCACCTCCCGCCTCCATCGGGCGTGGAGGCCCTACAGGTAGATGACACCTCTCCCTCTGCGCCGAACCTCCAATGCACAGCGTCTGCTGCTTTGTGCGGCCACAACAACGACTGCCATCAGCACACGACATCCTGCACACTTGCTTTGGGCGAGCGCAGCGCCCTTGCGTACGTCGCCGCCATCCGACGCGTGCGCTTAGTCCGAGTCATCGCCCTCCTGCACAGCGCGCAGCGCCTCCTTCTTGCCGCCCGCTGCAGCGGCTTCCGCCGCCGCCGCCTCCCGGATCTGCTTCTGCTGCTTCACGCTCAGCGTTGTGTTCTTGTTCCTGCACACGTGGCAGCGCACACCATGAGAGGTTCATATGCAGGGCGACCTGTCGATGCACGCATCCTTGCGCTGCCGCAGCTGCCTAACTCGCGGCCAAACTGACGCTCGGCGCTAGGCCGCGAGGGCCACGCTGGCTCACGCCCGATGCACCTAGCCGAGCCGCCCCTCGCCATCCCTGCTGGCCCTCCTACCGCCCCACCTGAACGAGGTGAAGTTGGCGGTCTTATCGCGCCGCTGCTTGGCACGCTTCTTCTTGCCGCCGCCCTCCTCGCCGCTGCTGGCCTCATCGCTGGGCGCGGCCTCCTCCTCCTCGTACGCCTTGAGCGAGCTCTGCACCGCCGATACAATGTCCAGCTGCGGCGGCGAACAAGGCACATACAGACACAGACACTGAGTTCTGTTCCATTTAACACTTGAACATACACCAACGGCTTCTTACTTTAAAGTACAACAACGCGTCACCAGCACGCAGGGCGTGCCGCGCGGGGGTGTCGTGCCGGGGCGTCCCTCCATCCCCACGGCGTGCGGCGCCACGTGTTGACCACGTCCATGACGCACCTGAGCGTCCATGATGTCGAGGCGAGCCCGCAGCAGGCCGTACGCAGGCGCCGCCACCACCACGCCGCACGCGCACTGCACGCCGCCGCCTCCCGGTCCGGCCCACTTGCCCAGCTTGCAGGCGCACGTGGGGCACACCAGCTTGCCCTCGCCGCCGCCCTCGCCCTCGGTCTGCAGGCACGACTGCGCGCGGCGACGCCGGAGGCGGCCGCAGGGCCGCGAGAGCAGGGTCAGAGCAGCGGCGCAAGGGGGGAGGCTGGCAGGGACCATGCCAGTGTGCGGCCCACAAGAGGGGCTGGACGAACGCCAGCCGGCGTGAGGGCGCTTGAAGGCCGGCCGACTCACCTCCATCCACGCCAGCGGCTGTCGCAGAAAGTGGTAGCTGCAAATGCCGCCGTCGCCGTCGTCGCCGCGCTTGCCCCGGCCCTTGCGCCGCGGCCTGCGGCACACGCACGTGGAGGCAAGCGACGGTGCAGGCTCGGCTCTGCGCAATCCGAGCCTACATATCGCGCTACAAGCCCTTCCGCTGACGCAAGTCCAATCAGGCCCCAGGCTGAGCTTCCCTTGCGGCGTTCGGCCGGAGCGCAAGCAACCAACCCATGTTGGCCCAACAGCCCTCGCCTGCCCTCCACTCGGTGTTGTGGGCGCCAAAGCCACACAACAGCAGCAGCCAGCACCCACTTTGTGGCCGCGAACAGCGCCCGCTCGTCGTCCGCATGCGGCTCCGTGTCCGCCTCGCTGAACAGCACCGAGCGGCAGCCGCGGCACGCGTAGCTGATGCGGGGCCCAGCCGCCGGGCCCTTGGCCGCCGCCGCCGCCTCGTACTCGGCCACAAAGTTGCGCGGCGGCGGCCGGCTCCGAGGCGGCACTGCCTCTGAGGTGGGGCCGCTGCCGGAAGTGCCGGCGGCGGCGCCGGAGGCTTGCCGGTCGGCGTCGTCCGAGTCGCCGCCGTCCTCGGCGTCGTCACCGCCGCCCTCCTCCTGAAGCTGCAGCTGCGCAAACAGGTTTGTGGCCTTCGCCGCCTTGCCGGCGGCCTTCTTCCCGGCCTTCGGCCGCGGCTCCTCTTCTTCCTCCTCGGATTCCGTTTCCCCATCCTGCTGCTCCTCAGCCGCCGCCGCCGCCGCGCCCTTGGCCCCACGCGCGCCCTTGCCGCCCGCCGCCTTGCCCTTGCCGCCCTTGCCGCCCGCCGCCGCCGGGCCGGCCGGCGCAGCCGCCACTGCGCCCGCCGGGCTAGGTCCCGCTGCCGCCGCCGCGGCGGCCGCCGCCTCCGCCGCCGCAGCGGCCTCGGCCGCCGCCTCCGCCGCCTCCCGTATCCCGAAGAACGCCAGGCTGTTGCGGCGGGTGGCGGCCGCCAGCTCATCCACGCTGACGCCCAAGGCGGGCACGAGCGCCTCGAGCACCGAGGGCAGGTTGGAGGGCTCGTTGCGGCCCTCGCGCATGAAGGCGTCCTGCGAGGGAGGAAGCGGGAGACGTGAGGATGCGCGCACTCGCACTCGGACTCGGCCATGTAGCGCACCCCGTGCAGAGGGCAGTACGGCGGGCTTGGTGCGGCGAGGCCACACACAGCCAGGGGCTGGGGCCACAGGACAACCCATGCGGGGCAACCCGGGTGGGCACACCTGGATGTTCTGCGGCGTGGCAAAGGGCGAGTCGCTGGCCAGCAGCAGGCGGTCCAGGGGAATGGTGGCGGCCAGGGCGCGCAGCTGGTCGCCGCGCTCGCCGGGGTCGCACACACGGCCTGGCGGACGGGGCAGCAGCGGCAGGTGGGCGGAGACACCCCAACAGGCTCAACAGGGCCAGTCCAGCGCACCGCAGCATACGCCGCCCCTGCCCGGCCACCAGCCATGCGCAAAGGTGGTGGCGCCCGGGCAGCACCCGCCCAAGGGCCCCTACGCCGGGGCCACTACACACGACGCCCCCGGCTGGCCCTAGGCGCCGTCACGCGGCTCCGTTCGCTCACACTCCGCTGCCGCAGCCCAAGGCTGCCTGTCCTACCCGCCAGAGCCATGCTGCCAGGTAGGGTATGTCAGTTAGGGCTCGTCCCTGGCGTCAGCCCAGCCCCGCGGCCACGCCCCTACCTGTGAGCGCGATGCTGCAGCCCAGCCCAAGGTAGGTCTGCAGCTCGGCCTCGCTGCCGGTGAAGTTGAAGATGGCGATGCGGGTGCCCGCCGCGCGGCCCTCGCCCGAGCTGCCCGCCCGGAACTCAGCGATGCGTTCCGCCAGCGGCTCGGCGGCGCGGACCTGGGGCGGTGCGTGTGTTTATGTGTTCAAGTGTCAAGTAGAACATAACCACACACGCGGCGCAGCACGCCGCAGCACGCGTGTTCAGAAATAGGTAACATATAGAAAGCACGCGTGTTTCATTGTCAAAGAAAGTAACAGAGCAACACGCATGTGTGCGGGGCAGCGCGGCCCGCCGGGGCTGCCGGAACGCTGCGCCCGGCTGTGCTAGTGGACTCTGCTGGCGCCGTGCCCTTCATTCCCAGCCGAGGCGCCCAGCCCGCGGGGCAGCAAGGCCCGCCGCCGTGCTCCAAGCTCCCGCCCGCCCGAGTCACCTCGTACAGCATGAGCGGCAGACCCACGGACGCCGCCAGCTCCATCTGCTCCGCCAGCGCCCGCTCCTGCAGCCCTCAGGGCAACGCCAGGCCGACAGCATGGCCGCATGGGCGCAATCAGAACGCCCGACCGCGTGCCGGCATGCGGCAGCCAGGCAGCCAGGCAGCCAGGCAGCCAGGCAGCCAGGCAGCCAGGCAGCCAGGCAGGTGACCAAACACGCAAAGCCGTGCGTTGGCGCGCGCGCACGGCACAAGCGGGAAGGCGCTCGCCGGCGGCCACCCGCCTGCCCGTTCGTTGTCATGCCGGTCACGCACCTGTGCGTATCGGATGCCCTCGTCCCGGAACGCCAGCCCCGCCATGAGCGCCACACAGCCCGGCTCCAGCGCCAGGTCTCGCAGCTGCTCCAGTCGGGCGGGCGCCAGCCTGGGGGCTCAAGAGGGTGCGGGGGAGGGGCAGCGCGCCAGAGGGCGTGAGGGGCTTGCAACGCATCAGGGATGTGGCGGCGAGGGCAGTGACGCGGCAGGGGTGACGACAGGCAGGGAAGCCTCAGCCCCGCCGCACGGAGGGGGGCCGGGGGCCGCCTCCGGGGGGAGGGCGTCGTCGGGGGGCGCTGCTGGCGGCTGCGACCGGCGGCAGTCACGCACTTGCCACCGGTGCTCTGCAGGGTTGCGGGCGAGCAGCCAGCCGCACCTGTCGTTGGCTCGCTTGATGTTGTCGGAGTGAACCCCCAGCATGCAGTAGACCTGGGAGCATGGGGGCGCGGCGGCATGGAAGAACACGTACCGGCCTGACTGGCAGTGCCAAGGGGACCATGACGGGCAGGTGGGGAATGCAAACGTCGGGTGGTGCCCTGCTGACGGGCTTTGGCGCTTGCGCCCATCCCGCTGCCGCCGCTGCGCCAGCACCGCCGGCTAGCGCCCTAGCTGCCCCACGCCTGCGTGCCGCCACCCGCCTGGCCCGCGTTCTCCTTGGCTGTGCGGCTGAGCGCCTCCAGCTTGGAGTCGTCGGTGGTGTAGGAGATGACGGGGCTCACTCCCGAGGAGGCGGCGCGCTGCAGGACCTGCGGGCACACGCCGGGCCGATAAGCGGGCAGGGGAGAGGCGGGGGACAGTCACGGCCGCAGCGCCGGCAGGCAGGGTGGGACCCTGTTTGCTGCCAGGCATGTGTGCGCGTGAGAGGGTGGGGGCGGGGGCCATGCCGCCGGGTTGCGTGAGTGGCGGCCAACAGCGTCACAGGTCGAGGTGGGGTACTTTGGGTCGGTCGGCGTGACACACATGGCCTGTGTAACGGAAATAACACCAGCTCGCCTTGAATTGGTCACGGTCGAATTGCCGAGACGCAAGTTGAGCGGCGCAGTCTACCATGGCCGGCATGGCGCCGAGTGGCAGAGCAGCGGGTGGAGCCGGCGAGAGGCTAGGGCGGTCAGACTTGACATGTCCTGCGGCGGCCTCTTTGGCGGCCTTGGCTAGAGCCTGCTTGTTTGCGCGGAGCGACTTGTTTTTGCTCTCGCGGCTTCCGCCTCGGTCAGGAGCGCCGAAGCCTCCCATTGTAGATAGTTGTTACAAGCGGCGAAAAGGAGCAACGGCGATTAAGAGTTTTCTGGCGGGGCATTTATTGCAATGCCCGCCACGCCGTGTCACTCGCCCTTTACCCCACCTCTCCCTTTCACCCGCCCACAGCCCAGGCAGCAGAGTCTTCACAGCATCATCCGGATATCACGTTAGCGCACGCAATCAACGAGGAGATCACTCTGACCAGCAAGCACCAAGCACCAGCAGCAGTTCACGGCTCTCGCACACATCGTCAAGGCAAGAAGGTTCATAACTGAGATTCACTCCGGCGTCATGGGGCCGCTGGGCGTCTTCACCGGGAACATAAGGCTCCTTTGCGTTGGCATCGGCGGCGCGCCAGCTCCGATGGGGCCCGACGGTGCCCGCAGCGGTGGCAGCGACCCCGGCCGCGGCGTCAGCGCAGCCCCCGGCACGCCGCCGCTCAACCCAACGCCCTCGCCTGTCCCCCCGGCTGTCCCCACGCCAGGGCCTGGCGAAGCACCGCCGCCCTGTAATCCCGCCGCGTGGCCGCCGAGGTGTCTCCCCGTGGGCGTGGCAAGCGCCGCATCGAAGCCCCCCCCAACAGGCCCTTGCCCCGGCCCCCCTCCGACCGCCGCCGCCGTGCCGTAGCCCGGCGACCAGGGCGGCGACGCGCCCCGCCCGCCGGGCGCAGCTGCCGCCAGCGCCAGAGAGCCCGGCCCGCGCCCCGCGCCGTGCTGCTGCGTCAGCGGCGTGAAGTCCGGCGAGCCACCCAGCCCGCTTGCGCCGCCGGTGCTGGGCGTGTGGCCGCACTCGGGCACGCAGCCCTGCGCCGAGATGGCGCTTCCGGGCGTCGTGCCGGCGGCCGCGCTGCCCGGCGTGCCAAACCCTAGCAGCGCGGCCTCGCGCAGCCCTGGCGTCGCGCCCTCCGCCACCGCCCGCGCCACCAGCTCCTGCACGCCGCCAGCGCCGACAGGCTTCTCCGGCACGCCCATCGCCAGGGCTTGCTTGCTCGCTAGCGAGCTCGAGCCGTGTGCTGCAGCGATGGAGCCTGCGCCGGCGCCTAAGGAGCCGGAGCCCGCGCCGGGACCGTCCAAGGCCGGCTTCATGGGCGGCGGCAACGAGCCTGACAATCCGCCGACGCCGATGGCGGCGGCCTTGCCTGACCCGGGCTTGCCGGCGCTGCTCGGCTGCCACTGCCCTGGGGGCCGCGTGGGCTTAGCGGCTCGGAGTGCGGCGCACGGGTTGAGCCCAACCTTGATTTTGGGCTTGGCGGAGGTGTCGACGACGCGGGCGGAGCGGCAGGCTTTGAGCCGGTTGGTGCCGGTGGGAGGGGGCGGCGCCGCCAGCTTGGCGTCGCGCTGGGAGATAATGTAGTCGTACGTCGACATGCCTTTACTAATGAGCACGACGTGGAAGAAGAACAGCTCGCCGAGCATGATGACGGCGGCGAGCAGCAGAGCCATGTAGACCGCGAGCGCGGTCTGCCAGCCGGCGTAGACGACGCTCGCGCCGTACTTGTCGGCGACGAGCAGCTTCATCTCATCGCGCTCGCTGAAGCTGCGGATGAAGAGCCATAGGCCCCACGCGAACTGTAACACCAGCAGGGAATTGGTGGCGGAGATGAGCGCGAAAAAGTGCCAGTAGTTGCGGCCGCCGACGCAGTTGTTGAGCCACTTGCAGTGGTGGTCGAATCCCTCCACACAGCGGTCGCAGGCCCGGCAGTGCTTGCTGGTGCGGGCGACGCTGGCCTGCAGGCGCGGACGTGTCGAGGGGCGGGGTTGACGATGTGGGTGTGGCCCTGTGCACATGGGCTAACCGCGTGTTTGGGCTGCGTTTCAATTAAGGGGCTGACGGACAAAGGTCACGCCGCTAGGGAAGGGCGCTGGCGAGCGTTCGGCGGTCCGAGCGTATGAGATGGCGGGTGCCGTGGCCAGAAGGCCACCGCTGTAGACGGCCGCTGCAGGCCCACCTGGCAGAGGCCGCAGAAGAACTCGCCATCCGTCGCGCCCTTTAGCCCAGGGTCCGAGGGGTCAAGATAACTGCAGGGAGGGCCAGAAGCGTGCACGTGTTGAGTTGGGTCACTGGGCGGTGATAGGGGAAGCGTAGGGTGGGGAGCAGGCTGCAGCGACACCTCAACACACATACGATGCGGAGCAGGTTGGCGACGTAAGGGTCTGAGCGGGGGTAGGCAGAGGACTCGGCTTGCGCCGCCGGGGCTCGTCCGCGGTGGCTTCGGGCCGGGTTTGTCGCGTCAACAGCCGCGGCCCCAAGCTTCGTGCCGTGACCCCACGCCACCCCTGCCAAGCGTGCAAGACTTGCCTTGTGTAGAGGTCCAGGCATGTGATAGCGACAACGAGCACGGAGTAAATGGCAACTAGGAACCACTTGGCGCCAGCGCTCTCCACGAACGGCACATAGAAGGCATACACGCCTGAAACCAGCGCAAAGAAGACAATCCACGATGCCACCTGCCCCGAGAAGAGCCTTGTCAGGAAGACGCGACTCGCCATAAACCCAGCGAGCAGCCCAAACACGCACCTGGTGGGGGTCCAGGGGCAGCTGGAGGCCGTGTCGTCGCATCCTTAGCTGCGTGCACTCTGAGGCCAAGTCATTTGTGCAGCGACTGGGGTCAAGCTACTTTCCCAACACACAAATCAGGCACAGCGATGCGTTTTGGTGCTGGTAGAATGTGCGAGCACTGGGAACAGCGTAGAAGAGGCGCTCAGTCTAAGTTCACGCGAGCGCGCAGGTCAACAACTGCATCTGCACTGGCTATATAACGATAACGCTAGTTGTAAAAGCTGGGGTACAGCGGGCAGGATGAAGCATTGTGAACATACCTATGCAAGTTGGCACGCACGCCGGGACGCGTGCTAACCCCAACTTTCCCCGGCGCTTCGGGCTCTCCGTCTCCGCCGGCACCGTTGCCCGTCCCCGCGCGACATTTGAACACGAGACGTCATGCACATCAACCTTTACACAACTGTACCAAGGTTTCCGCGGCTCCAGCGCCAGAGATATTGCTTCGCGCACATGCAACGCCGCTGTCGGCTGTCCGATCCGCAAGCCCGCAACGCATCGAGAAACACATCCATATTCAGCAATTCATTCCGCAGCACCACGACATAAAAATGGCACGCGCCGACAAAACCGGGCTCGCCGCCAACTGCTTGCGCTGGGATCACATATGTACGGTATATCCGCCACACGTCAAGCAGCGGCACACGCGGCCCTAGCGTGCTGGTCCGCGGTCTCCGCATCAAGATATTCAAGGAGCAGGCGTGGTGTCGCCCGCCAGCTTGTCCTCCGACGCGGGAGTCGACGGAGGAGCAGCCGCGGCGGCGTCGCCGCCGGAGGCTGCGGGCGCCGCTGGCGCCGCGGCGTCGCCGCTGCTGTTGCTGCCCAGGGCCGCAACGCCGATGGCCGCCACAGCAACGGCGGCGATCAGCAGAGCGTCTGCGGCCGCAGTGAGGCAGTGCGACAGGTGGTGTGAGGAAAGGCGTCAGAGTGCGCTAGGCGTGCCGCGTGCGGGATGCGGCGTGACTAGCTTCCTTGCCCTCCGAGTTCCCGGTTCTGCCCTATCCTGACAAACGCGGCTCGCCGCGAAGGCAGCAGCCAGGGGCTTCAGCCCAGCTGGCACGAGAAGGCTTACTCGAGTTGCCCTCGGCGGCGGGCTCGGCAGCAGCCACGGCTGCCGGGGCCGCGGCCGGCTCCGGCGCAGCTGGGGCGGGCGCCGGCTTGGGCGCCTCAACCACAGGCGCCGCCACGGGCACGGGCGCGGGGGCGGGCGCGGGCGCGGGGGGCGGCGGCGGCGGCGCCTCGACCACCGGCGCCGCGACCGGCGCTGGCGCCGGGGCCGGCGCGGGCGGCGGCGGCGGCGGCGCCTCAGGCTCCGGCGCTGCCACCGGCGCCGGGGCGGGCGCCGGCTTGCTCACGGCGGCGGCCGGCTTTGTCGCCTCCACGGTGGGCGCCGGGGCGACACCGGCCTGGCGCTGGCGGATAAGCTCGAGGAGCTCAGCCTCGCGGCTGATGCTGCTGGAGTAGTCGCTCGCGATGGCAGGGCCGCACGCGGCCAGGCCCTGCAAAGGGAAGGGGAAGAGGTGCGGGCCGGAGAAGGCGGGAAAAGGTCGCATCAAGCCTGTGCACAGATCGGACAGCTGATCGGCATCTTGTACTGCTTACTCGCGGCATATGCAAAGCTACTCATACGCAACATCCAGTGGGCGCCAGCGTTACTGTGTCGCCGTAGCTCATTCCTCACCAGCGAGGCCAGGCCCGCGACAAAACCCGCCAGGGCTTGCGACTTGGTCCTGCCGGCATGCACCATCACGCATGGCCGGCGAGCGCTGCCGGCGAGCCGGGTGCCAGCGCATGGCAGGGCAGCGTTGCGAGTTCCGTGAGCGAGCTGCATTTCTGACGATTGCCCGAATGTAACGAAGACTTATTGGGTGTCTATGCGGCGCAGGGCCGGTCGGCGTTTCTCACTGAGCTGTTAGTCCCATGCAAGCGCCCAATGCCCACCCCAGCGCGGCACGGCCAGCACCGGTCGGGCCCAGTTAAGCAGCCTCGGTTCAACTTACAATACCTTGCGCACACATTCATTCATACGCAGAGCGCTGGGCCAGCTTGAGAGCACAAGCCCTTGCGACGCGACTCCGGACCTTCCAATACCGAACTTCGTGCAACGCGCGATAGCAGCGATGGACCTGCCACCCGCTGTCATTAAGCGTGTGACACAGGAGTTGGCACGGCTCGTCACTGAACCACCAGAGGGCATCCGGGTGCAAATAAACGAGGTGCGGAAGCAGCTATAGTACGGAGCAGGCGCATCAGGGGCTGTCGACTCCCGGCGAACGTGCTGTCGGGTCAACGGCCGGCCAGCCTGGTCTTGACTGACCATCGTGTCGTCTTGACTTTGCTCGGGTGCTGGCTCCAGACCCGAAGGTCGATGAACCAGCAAAGTAGCTAGCAGGTCCTAGAGGTGATAAACAGCGGCCGGGTTGCACCCCTACCTGCCGTGACCTCGCAGCGACACCGGTCAGTACCCCAGCCCCGCACCCTCATCATTGTGCTGGTACCCCCCTCCTGCCCCTCCCTGAGTGTAGGCCAATGTCGCAGACGTTCGTGTCGAGCTGGACGGACCACAGGGAACGCCCTTTGAGGGGGGCGTGTTCTCCATGCGCCTTATGCTCCCGTCGGACTTCCCAGGGTCGCCCCCGAAGGGCGTCTTCCTCACAAAGGTGAGCGGGGCGCCAGGGCGCCCGACAAAGCGCACCCACGCTTTGGTGGCTGGGGCAGCAACACACGGTGTGGAGGTGGTGCGGGGCTGCCTGCTGATCCCTTCCGTGCCCACACCTCAGGTCTTCCACCCCAACGTCTCCACGTCTGGAGACATCTGTGTCAACGTGCTGAAGCGGGACTGGACTAGCGAGACGACCATCCAACATGTGCTGATGGTGGTGAGTTGACCAGGGAGGCTGGGTAGGCAGCTCGTGGGTGTGGGGAAGAACCTACACAGCTGACGACACGATACGGGCTGCGTGATGCGCTGTGCCCTCGCTTGCGCTGCTGTGAGGTCACTTGTGCACGACTGCATCTATTGCTGCTGGGCTGGAAGCCACACCGCGCCACGCTGCAGGCCCACGAGCCCCAACTCATGTTCCCCCGCAGATCCGCTGCCTGCTCATACAGCCCTTCCCCGACTCGGCCCTCAACGAGGAGGTGAGCACCCGGCGCCGATGCCGTTGCGACGTGCTGTCGCGCTGCCCCACGAACGAGCACCATGTGGCTGATGGTCGCACCGCTGTGCACCTTCCCCCGCTACCCCATGACGACCATCCCATGTGCACAGCGCCTGGGTAGAGATTGCTTGCCCGCAACTCTCTCCGGCACCTGTGAGGCTCAGTGTGCTGTCCCTTTGCACCCCGCTGCCAGGCCGGGAAACTTCTGCTGGAGGACTACGAGGAGTACGACAAGCGGGCGCGCCTCATGACGTCCATCCACGCCATGGCCAAGCGGCCCACGCCTCTGACCACGTCGGGCGCCAATGCGGGCGGCACGAGCAGCTCGGACGGTAAGAAGGAGGCCAAGGAGGGCGGCGCGGAGACGTCCTCGCCCACGCTCAAAAAGGCCAAGTCGGAGGCCAAACCCGCGGCGGCGGGTGCCAGCAACATGGCCAAAGTCAAGAAGGGCCTAAAGCGGTTGTGAGGCACGCACGTCGTGGCACGCTCGGGCATTCATGGCGACACCTGACATTGACGGTGCTGGGCCAGCTCGGACGGCCTGCCGCAGTGCGATGGGCCGTCGTGGCTGAGGGTAGGGTCCCGTGGGGCTGCGCCTTGTGTCGGAACGGGTAATAAAATGCGGCCGTCTCGTGGCCCGCCGGCGGGGAGCTAGTGCTCGGGCCAGGTAGACCGCCGTGACTAGGGCGTGACAGGCATGGGCTGGACTGAGCGTGCATGGACTCGGCATTGAGTGTAGAGACCAATTGTGTGTGTCGGAGCGAGCCTGGGTGCGGGTAGGTATACCGGTAGCGGTGCGGGCCACGCACAGTGGCGCTGGGGCGGGGTGCGAGCTTGGGTGCCCTGGGGTAGGGGTAGCAAGTGTGCTGGGCGCGCCGACTGCGCAGGCACGTTGCCTGGCTGGGCAGGCCCTTGCCTGGCTCTTGGAGCTGAGGCCGACCGCATGGGGCTCTCGGGGCGCTAGACGGAGGAGCGTGGCATATGCTGGCGAGGCTTGGAGCGCCGCTTACACTGCATGCGACACTCAATGCGGCCGGGGGCGACTCGTGCACTGTGCTCCGAGAGCACGAATGAAGCAACAAGAATGCGCATTCTTCCTGACGCTGTGTAACGTGGACATGGTGCATGCCCCCATGCCCTCTGCATCGTCTCTCATTACTCATCCGCCACCTGCAGCTTGGCGCGCAGGGGCGTCGCCTCCAGCCCCTCCTCTGCCCACCGCCGCAGCTCTGCAGGACCCACAGCTGCACCCTGCGTGTCAACCGCCCCAGCTTCACCAGCCGGGGTCATACGCCGCTCTGACACGCCCGCTGCGAACGCCGCCGCCAGCCGAGCGGCCGTGGCCGCGACCTCCTCGTTGCGGATGCCCCGCCCCATGGCGCAGACGGCCTGGCCCAGCCGCTGCGATGGGTCCTGATCAGCGGACAGACAGGGCAGGCAGGAGCGGGGCTCAGACGCTCCATGCGCGCCCAGGCAACCCCACACGGCTCTCGGCAGCGCTGCTCCGCCACGGCCGGCCCACGCTGGTTGGGGAGCGCAATGCGAGGCGCCTACGCACGGCCTGACCGGCAATTTGGAGGAACGGTGGCGGCTGCGGCAGCTAGGCGGCATTGAGCCCGAGTCGCCGCTGGCCGCTGGTTCGGCGAGTGCATGGGCCGTTGGCAGTGGGGTGGCCTCCTGCCGCACCTGGAACTGGAGGTGGCCCGCATCCTCGAGAGACACCTGTGGGGGTGCGGGCGGGCGGGTCGTACCGGCATTAGGGTCACGGGCCGCTGGTGTGCCATCACCGACCCCCAGGCCCCGCGTCCAGGACGGCTAAATTGCGCCAGAGCTGCGACGGACGGCACACGCCGCCAGCCAGCGCCACGGACCCCGGGCGCCCGGGCCCCACGGATTCGCGGACCACCCGACGCTGTCCTTGTTGGCGCGACGTCATGTGGGGCGCTGGGCTGCTCGCAAAAGCCCAACGCCGCCAGCCCTTACGCACCACCGCCCGCGGGCCCGGCGCCGAGTCGTAAAATGCCTTGTAGTTCTTGACGCGGGGCACGCAGTCGCCGCCTCGGCCAGCCCCGACCACCAGCACCGGCAGCGTGCTGGGCAGCCGGCGCAGCACGGGCAGGGAGGTGGGGAAGGCCACTGCGTCCTGCGTCTCAAAGGAGCCGTCTGCTGGGTCCAGCAGAAGCAGGCCAGCGGGCAGCGGCAGCGGTGCGGCCTGGCCGGTGGCGGCCCGCCGGCCGTCCTGCGGACTGTCCGCAGCTGGCGCAGGCGTGGGCGGGTGCTTGGCAACCGCCGCTGCCGCGGCGGCAGCCGCTAGAACGCTGATCTGCGGGCGATCGGATAGCCCAACAGCGTCACGATAAGACGAGCCACGGGCCGAGCGAAGTGCTGCAAGGCAGGGCGGAGCGCTGCGATATTCTCGGTGCAGCACGTGGGCAACGTGCCTTGCCGCCGCGCGAATGGCCGGCAAGGAAGACCGGCGGCGGAGCGCCCTCCGGACCCGCGAGGCGCGCCGCCGCGCTGCTCCACACCGCCAGCAGCAGCCGAGCGCTGTCTGGGTCGCTCAGCGGCGCCGTCAGCGTTTCTGACGGCTTGTCGTACGTCACGACGGTCAAGCCTACGCGAGGAGAGGCCGGCTCAGTACCAGGACGAGAGGACGGGACAAGACTGGCAGGCCGGCACAGGGGGTGTGCGGGTCCCGCCGCTGGCTGCCCGTAACGGGTACGGTATAATGCCCCGAGGCGCCGGCCAACATGCGACCGCCAGCGCCGGTCACGCACCAGCTGCTGCGATGGCGTTCAGAAGGTTTGTGTACGAGCTGGACGAGGCTAGGAAGCCCGGTGTGAAGACGACGCAGGGCGCTCCGGGCGAGCCTCGTATGGAGACGGGGAGGCGCAACTGTGGGGTGCACGGCACGCGGTCACCATTGCAGCGGCGATACGTTATGGGTCAGCGCGGTTGTGGAAGGCGATCGGCGTATCAGCGTCTTCATGGTACAGGATGGTGCAGGCTGGGGGCGTCTGCGCCTGCCTGTGCGAGAGCTCGTGGGAAGGATACCCCAACCCCATACTCGCTCCTACCCCAGCCCTGCGCCTCGAGCCACTCACGCTACGTACATAGCTCGGCAGGTCCACTTCGATTGCGAAGTGCTGTTCCAGTCGTGCGAGCGGAGTCGCTTGGCAGGGTTGTGCCATGCCGGGCGCCAACTGCACGAGCGGCAGCGACAACATGCTTATGCATGCAGCGCGACGATCTATAGCGAGCGCTACAATGCCGAATCGCGGAAGTCGGCTTTGTGCATACGCCATGCCGATCGGCATGGCCGCAGCTGCGTGAGCTTGCGGCCGTGCGAAGCGTTGCTGTCTAAGCATGGCTAAGTGCACAGTCGTGGCAACGTGTTCACAACTCTGACTGACCCACGCCCCATACCCCACGCCCCTGTGCTACACTCTTGCCCCCCATGGCAGGTAACTGCCAGCTCCATTCGTCGTGGCCTGAGCCATGACGTCAGGGGCCGGCCAAAGGTCGATGGCTGCTCATTATTATTGCCGTCGCATTACAACCATGTGCAAGTCGGCGAAGCGCGAAGGGCCTGCAGCAGTCCTAGCACCGAGGCCGCAATCCATGCGTGACCGCGGCACGTTGCGCCGTCGGCCATCCAGACCCGTGACCCAGACCGGTCCGGGGTCTTGGCATACCCCGGCGCGGCTATTATCCACACGCTCAACTAGGGCAACAACCAGTACAACCCCAGGCGTCCACGCCTCGCATCGCCGCGAAGCATTCCCTGCGCCTACGGTGCGCGGCGCTGCGACAGAGCCACCCTCTCTCAGTGCCAGCCTACTGGAAGCACCTGCGTCCTCGGCAGCCGCATGCGATGCCAGCCGACGCGGCCCCAGCCTCTGGGCCGCCCACTTGAGACTGTGAGGATAACTCCCCACGCGGTGTCCTCAGCATGCTGCCCACCGCTCTCAGGGCGCGTCCGTTTGCCTTGATGCCGCCATCCATGGGCTCTCGGCGTGTGCATGGCCGCGGCACGCGGCGGGTTGCAGGGGCGGTCGGGGGGTGCCAGGCGCACCCGTGTCTGGGTCTGCTGGGGCAGGGGCAGGGGACACGGGGCGGGTGTTCAGGCAGAGCACCCCGTGCGCAGCGGGGGCGTATCCGGATAAGCCTGTTCGCCCGGGCCCGGGCTAAGCTCCGATTCCAGAGAAGCAACCAGATGAAACCATGCCAGCCCTGGGCGGGCGTAACCCTGTTCATTCACGCTCCAACAAAAAGCCCTGGGCGACACGCTCGTGGACTCACTCGTACTAATCGGTCATAGCCCCTGGGCAAGGTCCCAGCCGGCATATCGCAGCTGTCCATCGCGCTGAGCGTGAGACGCTGCAGTCAAGGGAGGCAGCAATTCCAGACAGTCGAACAGGGAGCTTTAAGCGACACAGCGGAGGGGGGGCCGGCAACGTGCCCCAACGTGGCGTGCCTTGCGCCACAGACCGCAGAGCCTCCAGAGGCCCCCTTCCGCACCCCGCGTCTCACCAGACCACCTACCTCATCTCCGAGACATCATCGCCAGATAATGCGCTTCCCGCGCGCACGTGTCGCCAAGGGAAGCGAGTTCCAGGTCCGGTTGCGGGACGTGGACGTGCTCAACAGCTGTCTGAGACTTCGTCGTAAATACTGCGGGGCGCTCCTGGGTTGGCCGCGCACTTGCAATTGCAACTTGTCTCGGGAACGATGTTGCGACAGAACTCGCTGAGGTTGCAGGAAGCCGCACGATATCCGGCCAAATGCTGCCAACGATCTTCACGCCGGCCGCTAGGCCCTTGGCACAGGAACAAGTGGAGATAGGGTTCAGCGACACTCCAGCGAGCACAGTGCTGACGACCTTGTCCATGCTGAGGCTTCGGTGATTGTATTCTATTGTCTATGGCTGTTTGGGTGCGGATGGCAAGGATGCACGTGCCAGAGCCCAAACCAGCCCAACCCGCCAAACCCGTCAACCCCCCTGCAAATTGGTCGACGCACGCCAACAGAGAGTTTTGCAATCATTATGCAGGGCATACGTCATGCACGCCTGCATCGCCTGCCATCGCCAGCTATCGCGAGATATCCCACAGAAGTCCGATAGGATGCATACGGGGCGCCAAATGCCGGGGCCCCACCGCACACCCACTGCGGCACACCTCACAAAGAAGAGCTGCAGACACATACGCGAGGCACCTAGCCACGGGGGTGCACAGCCGCCGCTCTGCGCGCTCGGGGCCCAGCCAGACAAGCCCAGCCCCTGCGCACGCTCGCGATTCGGCTGCGCCCCCGCCTCCGCCCTGTGGCTGGCACTGCAGCCCAGCGCCTGCTGTGCCACAGACGCACGCAAGCACCGCTGCCCGTGCCCTACCCGCCTGCGAACCAAACCAAATCGAACTCGGACGGCACCCACAGAGACCAGACCCGACCAACAACCTGCCCGCGCCGCCGGACGCCGCCCAGCTCCGCTGCCGTGCCACGCCCGGCGGCCGGGCCAGCCGCGGCAATCGTGCCGCCGCCCTCCACTACCGTATGTGCCGCGCGCGCGGCTCGCCTCCTGCCAGCCCTCCCATCCCACCCCCGTCCACCACCCCGTCGGCGCATCGCCAGCTCCTGCCCTCCCAGTCCAGTGCAGTCCAGTCCAGCCCCTGCCTCCGCCGCTCCCCGCCCGTCCAAGCGTTCCCCCGCCTCCCTGCTGCCCCGGCGGCCTCAGGCCGACCGCATCCGCTTAACCGCCTCGCCCGCCGCCTCCTGCTCGCGCGCGCAGGCCGGGCACACGTACACACGGCCGGCGGTGTCGGCGATCTCCCGGAAGCTGGCCAGCCCGGGCCGCTTGTCGCACGAGTAGTGTACCCAGTTCTCGCAGGCGTCGCAGCACACCCAGTCGGCGCCGGCTCCGTCGCCGCCGTTGCACAGCACGCAGCGGTCCAGCGTCACGTCCTCGGGGTGCGCCGTCTCGTACTCCATCAGGTAGCTCTGGTAGTGGCGTTTGAGTGCGTTGCCAACGCCCGTCTGCTTGTTGGATTCGGTCCAGTTGCGCATGCGCGGGAACACCTGCGGGCCGGGTGCAGCAGGGCAGAGGGTCGGGGGGAGGGCAGGGACGAGGGCCAGGAGACGAGACGCAGGTCCCACGGGCGGGATCGGCGTGCCGTGTTCTCCCCGAGCCGGGCCCCGCACCTGGCCCTTCCAGTTGATGCCGTTGCCGACCCGGAAGCCGCCCCTGCTGACCACCTCGCGGTAGAGGCTGAACAGGTCCAGGCTAACGCCGTTGAGCACGGCCTCCGGGAAGCGGCTGCGGTCAATGGGTTTGCCGCGCAGCAGCCCCAGGAAGGCGGTGAGGTCGTCGTAGAACTCCGACTCGGAGCACGAGGCCAGCGGCGGCCGGCGGCATGTGTAGCCCTGGCGGCGGGCGCGAGGGAGTAGCGGCGGGATGTGCAGAGGGATCGAAAAGGAACCAGCAGGCCAGGGAGAGAGGTCAGATGGACGGACGGAGCTGCGCGCAACACTGTTTCTGCGACCAGCCACGAGTAGCTGCGACAAACCACGAGTAGCTGGAGCTTACCGGCAGGTCGCCTTGGAAGACGGGCCGCCGGTCCGACAACGGACCAGCGGGTCGCCCCAGGCTGCGGTCGCCCCCATAGTCCCCGGGAGACCCATCCGCGCTGCCGTCGCCGCCCGCCGGCCCCGCCGGCGCGCCGTCACCGCCTGGGCTGTCCGGCGACGCCGCTGCGGTAGCGCCGGCCGCAGCCGCGCCGTCAGCGCAGCCGCCGCCCGTGTTGTGGATGTGGCCGTTGGCGGCGTAGCCCATCGCCGCCGCGTCTAACCCGTAGTACAGGCCGTTGCCGTTGACGAAGCCGTTGCCGTGGCCGTTGGCGGTTGGTCCGGCGGCGCCGTCAACATCCATGATGTCGGCGCCGCCAAGGAAGACCGCCATAGACGGCGGCGGCGCCGCCGCAGGCGACGGCAGGGACTCCGCCGGCGCGACCGGATCGCAGCTATGGCCGGACAGTGGCCCCAGGCCGGCGCACAGCAGGTGGTAGCGGGACGTGTCGGCGGCCGAAAACGACGTGTCGGCGCAGTTGCCCACCGCCGCCACGCCCAGGGACGCCAGGCTGCGATACCGCGGCTCCTGCAGTGGCGGGTGTGGTACACGCGGCGGCACGTTGACAGGTGGCGGCGCGTTCCCAAGCCGCCACAAGGCCCTTGCATGGGCCACAAACCGCCAACGCCGTCGCCAGCGGCAGCTGGCACCCTAGCACCGCCTCGGACGCGGTCCCCTTTGCCGCGGCCGCCGGCTCGTCCTGGGCCTTGGCGGCGGGCCGCCCAGCGCCCTACCTTGCACAGCTGCCGCAGCACCGCCACCGCCCACACGCTGGTTGCCGCCACCGTGTCCACCACGCTGGCTCCCCCGGCCACCGCGTGCGAGGAGCGCGCCGTGGGCAGCGACAGCCCGGGCGGCGGCAGCCGGAACTGCAGGCTGACCGAGTCCGTCACGAGCGTCATGCTGCGGGGGAGTTTGCGGGGAAGGGGGCGCGGAGGGACAAGCGGATGGCAAGGGGTAAGAACTGCACTGCCCTTTCGCCGTGAGACAGCCATCGCGGCCAAAGGCGCCCGTGCGTCGCGGTGCCGTATCCCATCCCATCCTGAGCGGCCGCCCACCTTGCAGGTCTGGCAGCGTGCCGCTCAGAGCCCGCCGTAATCGACCCCAACCCCTCATTCCAGCGCTGCCTCTGCCCCCCGCCCGCTACCCCGCACTGCCCTCGGCGCCTCGCCCCTCCCCGTCCCGCGCACAAACAGCCCTGCTCCCCAGCCCTGCCCTCCTGCCGCCACCCCTCCCCTGTCCCCTCACCGCAGCGCATGCTGCACCAGGCCCTCGTGCTGCAGTACCGACGGCGGCGCCCCCAGCACCACACAGCCCGCCGCGCCGCTTGCCGTGGCGAAGTCGCACCGCACCGCCTGGCTCCCGGCCGGCAGGTTGCGTGGCAGCTTGTCCAGTGGCGTCGACGACACCAGCTGCGGGCAGGGCAGGGGGACGGCCGGGTTAGGTTGTGGGGCCGTAGCGAGGCAGGCAGGCAGGTTCGCGGGGAGGAGGGGCAGCTGCAGGGGACGGGGTGGGAGAGGGCAGGGGCACCTAACGGCCGAGGCCATCCAAGGTCCCGGCTCAAGCGGGCGCCCTCGGCGGGCACCCTTGCTCGCCCCCTGACGCCCCTGCCACGCCCCTGCCGGCCGCACGCAGCCCCGGCCGTGCCCCGCGCCCTCCCGGCACAGCCAGCGCTGCTCACCGCCTAACCCCGCGGCTCCACGCAGCCCCCGACAGCCGCGAACCGCAGGCCCCCCCAGCCAGGGGTCGCAGGCCCCGCCACCACCCTGCCTACCCTCAGCGCCCGCGCCTCCATGACCAGCAGTGCGCGGAGAGCCTCCCCCAGGTACGACAGTCGCGTCGAGTCGATGAGCGAGCAGCCGCCGCACAGCAGCAGCCGCAGCTCGGCGCGGGGGGCGAGCAGCCGCACGTCCGTCCAGCCTGCGGCGGGAGACAAAGGGGAAAATGGGCCGGGGTCGGGAAGGGGGCGCCGCGTCAGTGACCGAGGCCGCTGCGCCCGTGGGGTGGGGCGTCACGCACCCAGGAGCGTGGCGGCTGCGGGCGGGGGACCGGCGCCGGCCAGGGGATGGCGGTTTGCGCTGGCTCGGGGCGCTGGACCGACGGCTGACGGTGCAAGCGCGCGAGTGCTGGGGCAGTCGGCCGCGCCCAGGTGGGGCCCCCCTGGCTACTGACCCTGACATGACAGCTGAAGCAGGCCTCGCGCCGCGGGGCTGCCGCACGCAGCGTGCGCACCGCCTGACGCGCTGCCGCCGGCTACGCTGCCGCCTCCCCCCGCTGCCAGCACGCCGCGGTGCGCGGCAGCGCGGCAAGCATCCCGGCCGCAGCCGCCCGCCCGCTGGCACCGGCTAGCTACGGCACCCAAGGAAAGCGCCATTCCCTGTAGTGGGGAAGCAGCGATGCTCCATATGGCAAGCCCCTCTTCACACAGCCCGAGGCCCCCTCCGCAGCTCACCCGGGTACGAGGTCAGCTGCGACCCATCCAGCGCCAGTCCCGGCACATCCAGCACCGGGATTGAGCTGCTGTCGGGCAGCGCCGGCCGCTCCGAGCCCACGAACGCGGGCAGCGGCGGCGGCGTGAAGGGCGCCGAGCCGTACGCCCCCGAGCTGCCGTCCTGCTGCTGCTGCGGCGGCGGCGAGGCGCCCGGCCCGGGCTGCAGCGGGCAGTGCGCATTCGCGCTGTGGCTAGCTGCGGCAAAGGCTTCGTGTGGGGAGGCAGCGGTGCAGGCCAGGAAAGATAGGAAGGCGGCGTTGAAGAGGGCGGCTACAGCGACCGGGATGGGGGTGCCGGCGGGCCAGACCACGACGTGGGGCACGCCGCGGTGGTGCAGCGCGGGGCCTGATGGTGAGGAGGGCAGGAGAAGGAGGGCAGGAGGGGAAGGCAGCATCAAATGCCGGTAGGACTCGGGCGTCAGTATGTGGTCCGTACTGTCGTACGGTGTCGTACGGGGAACGGGCAGAGAGGCCTGGGCACGTGCTGCTGACGCGCGCCCTGGCCTCACCGAAGTGAGGGGACACCACGGCGTCCACGTATGCCACCTCCGGCTGGCACCGCTGGAGGGCAGATAGTAGGACGTCCTCGCTGTGCGACTCTTCGCCTGCGGGATGTGATAGGGTGCGTTAACGTCGCGTTCAGCGTGACTGTGCTGATGATGGTGTCAGGGAAGCTGTCAGTGTGATTGTGCGCCCGTGCAACCTTGAGGAGCCAGCGTGTAGCACGTGTGTGTATGTGTGCGAGGGGCTCGCGTGGGTTACCACCATCGCGCCAGTCGGGTGAAGCTGGCAGCCTAGGCGTTGAACTAGGACCACGCTGGGACGTCGAACTTATGCAATGTTATCCCCGTGGCGCCGGGGGCTTATCCGCAAGCGAACGAGCTGCTGATCCTCCATCGGGTTGGGTAGACCTCCGTCGGTCTAACCGCTTCCCGCAGCCCCTAGTACGCCCGGCCGACGTTATCTTAGGTACTCGCCTTTGAAGACGAAGTGCCCGACGACGCTGGCCTGCTTGCCATCGGTCGCGCTCGCCGGGCCCCCGAGGTAAACAAAGTTTGGCGAGTTGACCCGCACTGCTTCGTCAAACTCGGTCAGCGATGGGTTGAGCAGCACCACGACCTGCGTACGGGGCGTCGGGAAGGGTTGGGGCGACCACGCGGGTCGGCCGACACTGGATGATGACCTGAGCACACCCTCAGCGTGCTTGACCACGAACCCGACTTGACCGAGAGGCCCTTAACTACCTGGACGCTAGGCGGCTGCGTGTCGGGTGACGCGAGGTCCAGCAGGGGTGCGCCGGGTCCTCCGGCGCCATCCAGCGACGATCCTACGCACGCCAGCACCCGCCATCTAGGCGTAGCTGACATCCTCGTCTATCTGGGCATCAAGTCAGGCGTGGGTCGGAGCGCGAAAACACTCCGATGCTGAATACGTCTTGGCAGCGTATGCTGCCTTGGACCTGTATGTCCTGCGAGGTCGTGGTGGCCCAACCTAGTGCGCAGGGACGCGCAGCAGTGGTGTTGTGTGTGTGTTGACGGGCCCGCATTGGGCAAGCGGCGATCGGGAAGGGAAATACACAGTGTGACGCGCCCAAAGCACTGTGGCGCGGCACTATTGACCTTAGCGACACCGTGAACGCATAACACGGGTGCAACAGAGCACCCCCGTCCCGCCCATTCCGTATCGCATTCCGCGGCGCTTCACCTCTGCAGAACGCATTGCCGACGCCGCGCAGCATCGTGTCCGTCGCACCGCAAAGGCGCGTCCGCGCGGTCGTCGGGGGCGAGCTGTCGCCGGCACTGCAGCAGTCGGCGCCAGCTCAGCCATGAGCGCCGCCTTGAGCCACGACGACGACGAGGCCGGCTCCCAGCTGATCGATGACATCCTCGATCAGGTGGGATGGCTGCGTCGGAGGGAGGCGCCAGGGGGCAGGCGCCCAGGGGCACGCTTGGGGCTGGCGCACCCGGGGTACGGTCCCTGGGTCGTGCAGCACTCACGCGGCGTCACGGAGCGATCTAGCCGCGCTCACGCCGCACCACACGCACCCTGCCCCACCTCCCCCTGCAGTATCGTTTCAACTGGGAGCCCGAGTTCCGGGTCAAGTTCAAGAAGGAGTAAGCCCTGCCGCGGCCGCGGCTGTGCTGCCCCACGCTGCGGCCCAGCGGCAGCCAGCCGCAGCTCGGCCTGGTGGCGCAGCCCGCAGGGCACAGGGCACCGCAGCCGCAGCGCATCCGACGGTTCCATTCCACTGAGCACTACTGCCCTCCACGCAACCCGCAGCAGCGCTCATGCACAAACACGGCCTTCGCCCACGCTCGCGGCCGCAGGCTCGCCGGCTTCCGGCTCGGGGTCGGGCTCACAAAGCCGCACCAAGCCAACACGCGCGTGCGCCTCACGGTGAGCCCTCCCCACCCGCATGCCCGCGCACGCCGCGCCCCTCGTGGCGCCCCTCCGGCCCACACGTGCCAGCCCGTCTTGGCCGACCATCCCCGCCCCGCCCTGCATTCACAGCTCAACCATCACCACCACCACCACCTTCGTCCTCAGCCTCTCATAGCGCCAGCAGTCCCCGTGCCATCCGCGCCGCCGCCGCCGCCGCCGCACACAGCCATCCCTCTGTACCCCTTCCTTCCCCTTCCCTCCCCGCGCCTGCCCACCACGCGCCGCCCCGCAGGTGAAGCCGCAGCACAACGAGGCGGGGCTGCTGCGGCTGGGCCGCTTCGTGCAAAAGGTGCTGGTGCTGCCGCAGCAGAGCTTCGCCGCGCTGTACAGCCGCAAGCTGGCGTGGGGCATCCTGCGCTGCCAGTTTGTGGCGGGGTACTTTTGGGACCGGCAGCGGCCGTCGCTGGACTACAGGTGCGCCCCGGGGCGGGGCGGGCGGGCGGGCGCGTGAGGGCCGTGGGTTTGGGCGGCGGGGGCGGGGGCCGTGTTGCGCCGCGCGCGAGGGCAATCATCGCATGGGGCGGCGCGGCGCGGCGGGATGTCGGTGTCGGTGTTGGCCGTGTCCTGCACGCCAGGGGCCCAGCTGCCTGGGAGGCTGCGCCGAGGGGCCACGTGTGTCCAATTTGATTGAAGGTATCAGAGAAACACGCAGCATGCGCGTGCATTTGTGCGTGTGTGCGTGTGTTCAGCTGTTTCGGACAATGCACGTGTTGCGAAGCATGTGCGTGGGTGTGTATTTGCGGTGGCGCCGCCGCAGGCTGTCGACCAAGTGGAATGACGGCATGCGCATCAAGCGCAAAGAATACGTGAGCGGCGGCGATGACGGCAGCAGCAGCAGCGGGGGGCTGCGAGCAAGAGCCACAGGGGCCTGGGGCGCGGCAGGGCAGACGCGCCGGCTGCCTTGCGTGTGTGCGTGCGTTTGCTGTCCCACCGGCCCCAACGCCCAACCGCCAACCGCCGCAGTGCCAACCCAACGACCACATATTGCTGCGCGCCAAGTGGAACCTGGACATGCAGCTGCCGGACGTGGAGGGGTGAGCCGCCGGCCGCCACCTCCGCACAGCGCCGGGCCGCCATCTCAGCACAGGCCAGCCGGGCGCCTGCACGGCTAGTTGTGGGGCAGCATCGCGGCCCAATGCGTGCGCCAGGGCTGTGCCTGGCCGATGGTGAGCCGCCCCACGCCTCGCGGCCACGCCGCCCCGCCGGCGCGCCCACCCGCGGCCCTCGCAGGCACCTGGGCGGCCAGGAGGGCAGCACTCAGGTGCCCATGGACGTCGAGTACGGCAGCATCGACTTCAGCATCACGCAGGTACGTACGGTCGCGGGGGTGACGCCGTACGGCCGGTGGTCCCCGGCCGTCGCGGCCCGGCCATCCTGCGAGTAGCCGGCTGGCACTGCGCCGCCAGCCGGGCTAGGAGGCTCCCCGCAAAGCCGGGTGCGCCTCCACCCGGCGCATGTGTAGAAGCGTCGCGCACGGGTGTTGACGGCCCGGCTATGCCCTGGCGGCTGTGCCCTGGCGGCTGTGCCCTGGCGCCCGGCGGGTCCACTCCGCCGTGCGCCTGCCGCCTGATGTCGCCTGACAAGGCCCACCCGCGTCCAGCTCTGCTCTGCCGTACTGCCGTACACCGTACTGCTGTGTGCTGCAGCTGGACGCGGTGTTTGACCTGGACGGCTTCCGCGGCGCCAACCGGATCGCGGGCGCGCCGTCCGCCATGAGCCGGACCGGCTCCAGCGACCGGACGGCCGCCGGGGCGGACAGCAAGACGGACAAGTCGTCGGCCGACAAGGCGCTGCAGCCGGCTCCCTCGGCAGGGCCAGCGACCCTGCCGGGGCGGATAGCGTGGCCGTGGCAGCGGTGAGGCGCTCGGGCAGGCTGCGTGGCTGCGTGGGGCGCCCGTTCTTACGGGGCAGGGGTGAGGGGTAGTAAGCGCCAACGCGGGGCACGGGGTCGTGTGCGAGCCGGTGCTGAGGGGTACGGGTGCAGTGTAGCGCCGGCACGAGGGCGCAGTTGCCGTCGGAGCGGTTGCCGCGACGCTGCCAGGTTAGCAGTGCAGCAGCCTTGTCCACGGGGGCCCGGGGCCCGAGCGTCAAGGCGGCGGCGGCGATGCAGGGTGGCGCGTGCGTGGCTCGGGGTCATAACCTGCGGCCCCTCTTCCCACGCGGCGTTGTCGTGTGGCGGTGTTGCATGCCGTGGTGCGATGGAGCGCATGGCGCATGGCATGCGTCGACAGAGCCGGGTCGGAGAGCGATGAGGCTGGGGCCGGGGCGGCCGAGGAAGAGCGTTTGCGGCCTCTGGGTAGGGCAGCGGGCGCTCAGTGTTGCTGGCGTGATGGTGTTGCTGTGTGGTGGCCGGCGGGTGGCTTGCACACAAGGCTGCTGGCAGTAGCGGGGCTGTAGACTTGCAGTGTGGGGGCCAGCGGCCTGGGCTTGACCCTCGGCTCACCACCGGTCGGCGCTCTGTAGCGGAATTGCGCGAGGTGTACCACAGCAGCGACGCGGCGCAGCGGGGCTCAGGCCATGCGCGACGGCCGAGCCCCTGAAGGC
The DNA here is from genome assembly GCA_001662425.1 of Chlamydomonas sphaeroides. NCBI lineage: Eukaryota > Viridiplantae > Chlorophyta > Chlorophyceae > Chlamydomonadales > Chlamydomonadaceae > Chlamydomonas > Chlamydomonas sphaeroides. The sequence continues at coordinate 31,362 of BDDC01000335.1, forward strand.
AGGTCTCGCAGTTGCCGGCGATGCCCTTGAAGAGGAACTGGCTGCACATCGGTTGGGTTGGACAGATGTCAATGGTCCGGCCTCCTCAGATGCCGCGCATATGGTGCACCTTCGTGAGTTAACTAACAGACGGTCGCGTTACAAACTGAACCTGCGTAACCCTTCGTCGGCGAGGCAACGACGCTGTGCTAGGCCGGCCATGCGGGAACCCCGCCATGTCCACGCGCTTGTGCTGTCGCCGCACCATCGGCTTGGCTGCTGGTTATTTGATATTTTTGACAGTTCTCATATGGGCTGCTGGGGTTAAGAGTGCAGCACAGAGGTATGCCGAGTAGGGCGGGGCGGGAACGGGGCGGGGGGGGGTGTTGGAGCGCGGTGGAATATGGACAGCTCACCGAGGGGATACCGACGCTGAGTGCAAGCCACTCTCAGCGATGCTTCGAACAGATTGTAAGCGGGTGCGTCTATGCACGTATGCGGCATGCACGTCAGGTGTTCGTTGAGTACGGCGCCGCGCCGCGATGTCGGCCATTTCGCAGCCAACATGCCTCCGGTCTCAACGAGGAAACTTATCTGTGATTGCGCTACACGTTGCACGCGTAACCGGGGGGGGCGGCCATACTCAGATGGTTCGTTTTGGACACTGCTTGTTTTGTGTCGTTTGCGCACAGGCACCACATTTAGCACACTATTTATCGTAGTCACATAGTTACTGCGACTTAACAGAGCGGCACTCTGCTGGAACGGAGAGCGCGAGGAGCAACGGTATTGAGCGCTGCTTCCCTCTCAAAAACTGACCATACTGGCTTACGACAAACGCTGCGTACGTAACGTTTGTGGTCCTGAGCTTGCCTCCTCACCTTCTAGAGCCTCTGAAGTCGTCTTTGGCAGCCCTTGAACGACGCCTCCCTAGCGCGCCCTGTCAGGCTGCAACTGGATTTTAGCGCAAGTCCTCGCGCGTCTCTGCAGCGGCGTTCTGCAAGAGGCATGGGCATGCGGGCACGGCGCGCTCGACCGTGCTTGGCCGACGCTTATTGACCGCCCTGTAAAACGAGCATCGTAAACCAGGATGTTCTCCTCAGCGGCGTCAACCAGCAGCCGCGGGAGCAACGAGGATGCTGGAGGCAGGAGGTGCGCGCGATCCCGCGCGCTCGTTGCTAATGCGTCTGAGATGACCATGCTGGATGCTTGGATGGCTTGTCGTATAGGTAGCGCGGCCGCAAGAGCTCATGCCGACCTGCCTGACGTCGCGCTTGCCCACGCGCACGCGCGTCGCGCGCTCATGGCAGTGCACTTGCCCTGCAATGAGCGCGCTGGCAGCGCCGGTCTGTGCCGGTCCACTGCACCACCAGCGACCGCAGCTCGAAGGCCCCTGCTGTGGCACGCGCGGCCCTCACCGCGAAACCCCCGCCACGGCCGCGTTCCCGCAGTGGCGGCCTCAAAAACGTTGGTGGGCCGGACGGTGACGACGACCGCAATGACTTCGAGGAGACGCACAAGATTCAGGTGCGGGGATGGGGGGCACTGCCCTTGCTCATACCTTACAGCCGTCCGCTGCCGAGTCGCCAGGCGCCCAGCAGCGCCCCGCCGCCGCGGCGCCCTAGCCCCACAACCGCAACCTCAATAGGCTCACACAGCTTCATACAGCTTCACACAGAATGCTGCCAGCATCATGTTGCCGCACATGACACCTTGACGTCGACGGCCTGCTGCTGCGGCTGCTGCTGGTCGAGCTGGGAGGCCTTAGGCTGGAAGCACTGCGGCCGGGGGCTGCTGCGGCCGGGGGCTGACGCAGAACACGGCATGCAGAGCACGTTGAACCTCGTGAAGCTGCCGTAACCCCATGCGTTACAGGCGGGCATCTTCTCGGTCCTCTACATCCTGTCGAAAGAGAAGATGAATGAGAACCTCAAGTTCACCATCATCAAGCTCATGTTCGACTTTACGCAGGCAAGCTGAGCGGCACGCCGCGCATCGCTGCTCCAGGGCCTGACCCGTGAACTGGCAGGCGCCGCCGGGGCCTCAGCGACCCCACTGCCTCCGGCGCCGGCGGCTGCTCAGCGAGGGGGCCGGCGCATTGTGCGTTCGGCTGCTGCCTACCGGCTGGCTGCTGACGACGCCCCCCACCTGCCGCTTGCGTGTGCTGCAGCTCTTTGCTCTGGTGGTCAACCCGGCGCACGGGTGGAAGGTGGACAGCGAGAGTGTGTGAGTGCGGGCGGGCCTAGGCCGGGAGCGCGAGGCCGTGGCGACGTACGGCATTCGGCTTGGGCCGGCTTGCCTGATCCGTAGGCACCGCACGGCGACGGCAGCACGCGGGGCCTCGACAGCAGCTTGCCGCGACGCCTGCCTGACCCCGGCGTGTCGTGCAGGCCGTGACGGTTGCCGCCCGGCGCCCATATCACACCGCCCTGACCGCGCCGCCCGCCCTGCTTGCCCCCACCGTGCCCACCTGGCCGTTGTGGGCCACAGCTACTGGCAGGTCCTGACCTTCTCGCGCTGGAACTACATCGTCACTGAGTTCCTGGTGAGGCACCGGAGCGTGGTCAGTGGCGTACTGGCCCGTGCGGCAGCAATGCGGCGCGCCGCGCTCGCTGGGTTCGGGCAACCTCTAGCGAGCGAGTGGTGCAGCGCTCGCGGGTTGGTCGGGGTTTGGTTGGAAACCCAACGCAGCGGAGGCGGGGCCGCCGCTCGCGACATGCGGCCGCCAAAGGCTGGCTGGGGGGCACGTGCCGGCCGGGCGGCCGCTCGCACCGGAGCCTTGGCGAGCGCCCGCCAAGACAACGTGACTCGCGCTGACGTTGGGCGTTGGCCTGCCGCTGTGCGACTGGGGCGGCGCAGAGATTGGGGCTGGGGTGGACGCACGCACAGAGCCGGGCCTGGCGCTAAGCGCAGCGGTCGGCTGCACAAGCTGTCACTGCAGCGCTGGCGGCCGGCGCGGAGCACACGCGGCCGAGCGCAGGCGGCGGAGTGCAGGCGGCGGAGCGCAGGCTCAGCGGACAGCGGCGGCAGCACCGGAGGCAGTACGGGAGGCCGCGCCGAAGGCAGCGCACGGAGGCGACGTGTCGGTGCCTAGCCAGGGACCCGGATGTCCTCAGCGGACACGGCGGCGGCAGGGGCATGCCGGGGCCGCTGCAGCGGCGGCGCTGGGACCAGGTCGCTGCGCATGAGCCGGGGATCTCACAAGCCTGCGGCTGGCCGGCCGCCGGCGCCGCGGGGCTGCAAGCGCTGGCTCGCTGGCTGGCCGCCTGGCCTGTGACGACCGGCCCCTGGCTGCAGCCCAAGAGCAAAGCCGACCCAGCTCGGCAGGGCGAGCCGGAGCCCGCCGGCAGCCTCTTGCGAGACTGGTTTGAGGCGCCCAAGCAGCGGCCCTGCCAGCTCTGGCGCGGTTCAACGGCGCTGCCAGCCGTTGAACAGCGGCAGCAGCGGCCGGCGGACAGCGCCAAAGGTGCTGCTCGACAGCGAGATGCGGCTGCGGCATGCGGCATGCTGGCTACCCGTCCCTGCGCTGCGCGGCGACTGGGGAGATGCCGCTGCCGCTTGGCTGGTCATGCCGGCCGCTGCCCCGCCCTCGCATGCCGTGAATGCAGCGGCCTGCGCCTGTTCATCACGGCCACGGCGGGCAGCCGCGCCACGGCGGGCAGCCGCGCCACGGCAGGCAGCAGCGCCACGGCAGGCAGCAGGAGCCCCGCAGCGCTGCGTGGCCGGCATGCCCTGCGGTGATGGGCTGCGCCTATTGCAGCCCCTAGGCAGCAACCACAGCAGCAGCACGACACAACACGCCGCTGGGCGCTGGGGGCCGGCAGCTCGGCCCTGGCCTGCTGGCCGAGCCTGCTGCCTCGTGTCTCGTTGTGCCTCTCTGCAACGCGCGCCTCTGCTGGCCTGTCCCCGGCGGCCCTCACCCCCGCTGCCGCGCCCTCGCGCGCCGCTGCCCTCCCTCCCGTGCCCCATCGTGCCAGGGCTACAAGGCCTACGTGGCCATCCTCTACACCATGACCGGCATGCTGGTGCTGGCGCTGGCGCTGTGCGTGTGGATCGCCTACAGCTACAAGAACCGCAGCTTCGCTTACACCTGGTGCGGCATACGGGACATGGGGCCGTCCACGCCATTGCAGGGGCCCATAAGGCTGCCGTGCCGCCGCAGCAGAGCTGGTGCCGCTTTCCGGCCGAGCCCAGGAGCGTCTTGAACTCGGCGGCGCAGCGTGGTTCGCAGCATGGTTCGCGCAGGCCGGGTGGACATGCAATGTATTCGTCATGCCATGTCATTTGTGCCGACTACCCAGAATCTTCCGTCCCCAAACCCCGCAGGCCCATCCACGTGCTGCGCATCTACGCCACGATCCACTTCGGGCTGTTCGACATCGCCACGCTGACGCTCATTCAGGTCTCCTACGACTGCCAATGGCTGGGCAGCGGCAGCAGCGCGCGCGGCCGCATGTTTACGTTCCCGGAGAAAGGCGAGCGGGGCCGCGGGGCCGGCAGCGGCTGTAGCGGCAGCAGCTGCTTCGCTAGTTGCCGTGACCCGGGGCTGCGCAGGCTCATTATGGCGCGCGCCTCTGACGCCCTAGCAGGCCGTGTTTTCACAAGCGCGTACGGCGGCGGATGCACGTGGTCTTGTACCCTGGACGCCCCGCCCCGATACCTCACCCTAGGCGGCTCCGCCCCAGGGTACTTGCTTCTGTTTCTTCTTCACACGCCCGGCACGCCCGACGCTCTTGCGTCTCCTGCACACCGCCCCAACGCGTCCCCGATCCCGCCCATGCCGCTGCAGTGTGCTACACCGCGCCGCACGTGGTGCCGTTTGCGGTGGGCCTGGCGACGCAGGTGCTGTTCGTGGTGGCCGCGGTCATCTTCTTCACTGGCGAGTTTGAGGTCAACCCCATAAGCCGCCGCTTCACCTGCTGCGCACACAGTCATGTCGAGGTGGGGCCGGGGGCTCACCACGCGTGTGGTTTACGAACTTGGCACGCCCTGGGTTGATGGCGCGTCGGTCGTGCATGTGAAGCACCCAGGGACGCGTTCAGGTGCGCCGGTGCGGGAAGCGAAAGCCAGCGCCGCCCTGAGAGACCTCGGTCCCCGGCCCGCCCAGACCGCGTGCCAATATATAGGTTGCCTGGCGTCGGATATGTGCATGGGTGCGGCCGCAGCACCCGCCGATGTGTGTTCAACTTAAAGGGCCGAAATGGAGTACCACCGCATTGGTCATGCGTAGGAAGAAAGTAGGGATGCGTTTAGATGCACCCGTGCGGGATGCAAAGCCCAGCGCCGCCTTGAAAGAACCCGAGGTCCGCCCGTTCAGCCCGCGCACCGATGTGTAGGTTACCTGACGTTGATGTGTGTGTAGGCGTGGGGGCTGGTGCGGCCAGGGAATGACGCTGGGGAGTGCGGTATGAGAACAGCGCTGCTGGGGGCACGGGCCCCGCGCCGCTCCGGCGGGGCCCGAGTCGGGGCTGTGGCCCCAGTGTGGCTGCCACCCTACGCCCGCCCTCGTTCCAGCTGCCACACTGCCGCGTGCTCCTGCCCTGTGTCCTGGCATGCCCCTGCCCAAACCGAACCCGTCCCTGCCCGCACCCACCCTAAGCCTGCCCTGCCCCGCCCGCTCCTCCCCAGGTCCGCGCCTTCACACTCAAGGTCACCATGACCGTGGTCTACGTCATCGTGGGCTGGCTGCAGGTCCAGACCGCCATCCAGACCTTCCTGTGCCTCGCGCTCACCTGGGTGTTCTTCACCAACATGCCCTACATGTTTTCGCTCATCAACCACATCCGCGTCGGCTCCTACCTGGCCGTTAGCTGGGCCGCCATCCTGGCCGTCGCGATCCTATTCAAGCCCGGCGGCGGCGCCGAAAAGGTGGCGGCGTACGAGCAGCGCATCACGGACGTCATGCTGTTCGGCCTGGCGCCCGTGGCGCTGCTGGGGTTCGGTGCGTCCTTCTTCCGGCTGCACACGTGGTCGCGATTCGTGCGCAACCGCTTCAGGTGAGCGTGCGGAGGAGCGGGGCGTGCGAACGAGGGCGCAGGGCGGCTGCCGACGCCGATGGAGCGCAGCCGAGCCCCGGGCGCGGCCGTTGGCGCTTGCCGCCCTAGCTGCGCCCACGTGTTGCTGCCTGGAGCTGATGTGTTGCTGCCTGCCATCGGTCGCTGCAGGGAGGCGCCCCCGGGGTCCAAGGTGAAGGACATCTACCGTTTCCGCGACCCCATCGAGGTGGAGATCATATCGCGTGTCGCGCGCCAGTGGATCGACGACGAGGTGAGGCCGACCATCTTGCTGCGTATCGAGTGATGGCGCCGTGTGGAGCTGGCTGACACCTGTTTCGACAAGGACTCTGGTCGGAAAGGCCGCCAACCCCACCCACACGTACCCGGGGCCCCACTTACCTCTCCCCTTGCTAACCTGCCCGCTCGCCTCCCCGCTCCAACGCCACCAGGTGCTGGACATGGACTGCGTCAAGGAGGCGGAGGCCATCATCAAGGCCGGCCTGGTGCTCTTCCCCACGCGCGCCTTCATGATCATGCTCTACTCCAACTTCCTGTGGGACGTGCTTGACAACCCGCAGGTGCGGTCTCCAGCCGTCAGCCGCCATGCGCTGCGATTGCGTACACCAATTGCTAGCCCCATGCGTGTCGCGCATGGGGCGAACGAACCTGGCCCTGCGCTGCCTCCTTTCAGCCTAATTAGGCTTGCCGTGTTGTTGTGTGCGCTCACCGCCGTCGCACGCTTCTCCCGCGCGCCCTTCACACCCGCAGGCGGGCTATAGCCAGCTGCAGGCTGCCAAGAAGGCCAACCCCAACTACATGGAGCGCTTCGCCATCTACCGCCGCGAGCAGGAGCACCTGGCTCGCACCGCGCAGACCAAGGGCAACGGCGAGAGCACGTTGGACCTGGTGTCGTACGTGGAGTTCCAGGTACGGCATACGGCACGGCTGTTGCACCCGCACGACAGCGGCACGGGGCCACGGGGTACGGTAGGGTCCGGTGTGCCCGGTGCCCCGCTTCAGCTGCCTCCGCTGTTACCGCGGCCCCCTCGCAGCGAAACTACCGGTTGGCCATGCGCGCGCACCGCGAGGCGCTCATCGCGACGCGCTCCTTCTGGCAGTACCTGCTGCAGCCGCACATCACCTTCACCACGCTGTCCAAGAGCCTCAACACCATCGAGTCGTCCATCGTCAAGGTATTGCGGCGGCGCAGCGGCCCATGCGCCCGCACGCACCAGCCCCTCACACGGCCCTACCGCACTGCACCACAACAAGACAACGCGAGTCTCCCCATGCAACCCTACCCAAGCCCCACCTCCGCTGCTCCATCCACGACTCATCCGTACCATGCCGTGCCCTGCCGTACGGCGCGCAGGCCGACAAGGTGTACCGCACCGTGCTGGAGCGTTACCCGTACAGCGCCAAGATGATCAAGGGCTACGCGCGCTTCCTTGAGGGCGTCAAGAACGACCCCTGGCGCGCCTCCAAGTTCTACACCGAGGCGGAGAAGCTGGAGGCGGAGCGCGAGGAGGAGGCGGCAGCGCTGGAGCTGGAGGGTCTCGATGGCGACAACGACAGCCGCCTGCTCAACAAGGTGCGTGCGTTCTGCGTGTGGAGGGGTTCAAGCTTGTGATGGGCTGGCTGGTGCAGCGGGGATGGGAGGAGCCAGGGTGCAGGACGGCGGTCGTTGGCGGTGCTGTCGTTCGTGAGGTGCCGCCGTGTCGTGTGTGCGGTGTGCCAGCGTGCGGTGTTGCAGTGTTGGAGCCTGACACCATGAAGCCTTAAGCCCCGCCTCCCATGGCGTGCCGTTGGCGGTGGCGGCTGCAGGTGGACGAGCGGGTCAACGCGGTGGTCATCATCAACAGCCGCGGCCAGATCCAGATGGCCAACAAGCTGGCCTACACCATGTTTGGCTACAACAAAGGTACGGGCCGGGGCTGGTGGTGGCAGTGCAGGCGGGGAAGGGCGGAGGGCCGGCCCGGCTTAGGATCGCCGACCAGCCGCCGTCGACACGAGCCTGACGCAGCACACACCCCTCGACCAACCGTACAACTCCGCTCGCGGCTCACCACCGCCGGCGCCACGCCACCCGCCCGCCCAGCAACCTGCCGCCGCCGACCCGCCGCTCTGTCTGCCCGTGCCCAGGCGAGCTGGAGGGCAAGAACGTGGCCATCCTCATGCCGCTGCCCTTCAGCCAGCGGCACAACGGGTACATCAAGCGCCACATCACCACCGGCCGCGAGACGGTCATGAACCGCGTCACCGACCTGGTGGCGCTGCACAAGGACCGATACGTGTTCCCCTTCCGCCTGGCCGTGTCCAAGGTCTCAGGCGCGGGAGACGAGTGAGTCGTGGTGCCGTCGAGGTGCTCGGACCGCGCCCTCCACCACAGCCTCTGCGCTCTGCGGCCTCGTGCTTCTCCCTCGGCGCTTACGCTCTGCGGCCTCCTGCTTCTCCCTCGGCGCTCCCGCTCTGCGGCCCCTGCTTCTCCCCCGGCGCTCCCGCTCTCCTGCTCTCCTGCCCGCCTGCCAACATGCTGGCCTCGGCCGCGCCTGCCCCGAGCCCGAGGGGGCCACGGCAAGCGCTCCCCTCGCGGCACCTCATCGCCACGCCCCCTGCCCTCCCCCGCCGCCAGCTCGCTGTTCATGGGTGTGACCATGCCGGTGGAGCCGCCCCCGGATGTGGCCAACGTCTACATCCTGCTGGGGGGCACCGTGGCGGCAGTGGACCAGGTGCGGCCACAGCCACCACACGGCGGCCGCCAGTGCTCAATGGCGGTGCACACGGGGTCTACACGGCGCCGCGGCATGCGGCGGGGAGCCCGCGCACGCCACCTCCCCACCTCCGGCTCTGCCATCCGCCCGCCCTGCAACCACTCCCCCGTGCCCCAGGCCTTTGTGGACTGGTTCGGCTTCACGGTGGAGGACTACCTGGGGCACCCGGTGCACACGCTGGCGGTGGACCCCAGCCCCTTCAAGAAGCTGGTGGAGGACGTGGCGCGGCACGACCAGCCCGACGAGGACGGCCTGTGCCCCGTGTACCTGGGCGCCGCGCACGCGCTCATCAAACACAAGTTCACCGACCCCGTGGACGTCAGCCTGCGGCTCAGGGCCACGGGTGCGTCACGTGATTCTGACGGTTGACGGTTGGCGGTTGGCGGTTGGGCGCATGCAGACGTGCAGGAGCGCGGCCGCCCTTCTCAGGCACGCGCCAACCGCAACCAAACCCCGTGGCCCGCGCCCGCGCTGCAGGCCTGGGCACCGAGACGATCTACCGGGTGGAGATGCGGCGCAACCAGCCGCCCGTGGAGCTCATCCTGACCAACCGCAAGGGCCGCATCATGTTCATAACCTCGCCGCTGGCCAAGGCGCTGGGCCACACGCCCCGCAGCCTGCGCAAGGTGGACATTGGCGAGCTGCTGCCGCAGCCCTTTGGCGCGCTGCACGCGGCGTGGATCCGGGTGAGCACTGCTGCGGGTGGGGTGAGGGTTGTGTTCGTGATGGCGTGGAGCCCCGCGAGCTGCGGAGCTGCCGGTGGGGCGGGAGGTGAGGTGTGTGTCTGGAGGAAGCGGAGGCGCCGGTCGTCGGTGGCCAGCGCACTGTGCCCTGCCGCACGGAGCGCGGGGTTGTTGGTGCGTGCCGCGGCCGTACGACCTCCCGGCCACCAACCGCGCCACCTGCCGCGCTGCCCACCCTGCCGACGCCGCAGGAGGCGGCAGAGACCAAGCCGCAGCCGCTGAGCTGCCGCGGCAGCGTGACCATGGTGCTGGGGCCCAGCCCCAAGGTGCAGCAGCCGGTGCGGCTGAGCGTCAAGAGCACGGACGAGAGCGGCGAGCAGCAGCATGTTGTCAAGGTGCGGCACGGAAGGCTGGGTGGCGGGGTGGAGCGGCGAGCCGGCGGCCTTGGCGTGTACAGCAGGGCCCCGGGGGTGGTAGGCTTGCGCTATGCAGCTTGTCAAGCGCGTCAGGCCGCCGCCTGCGGTGGCGCCTGCAGGCCCCTTGCCGCCGCCGCCGTCGCCGCAGCGACCGCGGTCAGCTCAGGGTAATCGTGCGCTGACCCTTGCCATTCCTCTGACCGCCGCCGCCGCCAGGTCGCGCCGTCGACACTGGGCGAGGGCCTCGACGAGCGGCGCCTCCGCATCACCATCGACACCTCGGGCACCGTGACCGGCGTCGGCAGCTCGCCCACGTCGCTGTTCGGCTTCAAGCCCGCGGCGCTCATGGGCCGATCGCTGTCGGACTGCATCGACGTGCTCCACACGAACACGCGCGCCGTGTCAAACGCGGCCGTCGCGGCCGCGGGCGGCGACCCCTCTGCCGCCGAGAGCGCGGCCGCGGACGAGATGCGCAAGGTCATCTCGCTGCTGCTAGGCCGCGCGCTAGAGCGGCCCGGGTCGTCATGGCGAGTCGGTGTCATGCCGCCGCTCGACAACATCCGCTCGCTCGGCAGCATCGCGACGGCGCTGCTCGCAAAGCAGACGCGGCCAGCTGTCATGGAGCTGGACGTCAAGGTCGACCTGGAGGACCTCGCGGCCGGTCGCGATGTGTCCATAAACATCTCGCTGTGGCGCGCCGACCTGGTGTGCGGCGTGCTGGAAGTGGACAAAGACGGGCTCGTGCTGACGTCGCAGGATCACCCGTTCTATCCCTCGGGCCTGCTGTTCGGAACGGCATCGCCGACCATGCTACGGCAGTCGCTAGCTCGCTACCTGCAGCTCGGCACGCGCACGGTCGACGCGCTTTATGAACCGGAAGCGCGATCCGGACGCAAAAAGGGCGGCCTTAAGAGCAGCGGCGGCGCGCCCAAGAAGGTTGGCCCGCCGCGCGCGATGCAGGGCTGGCATGCCGACGGTGAGGCGCTGCCGCTGACCGTGCAGATGGTCCGCAAGGAGGGCGCCGCCAGTCGGTCGTATGTCGTATTGCATTTCAAAGAGCCCTGCCGCGGCCACAAGGATTTCATCGCTCACCTGCACCGAGGCCCCGTCGAGCCAACGGCATCGCCGGTGGTAGACGCCGAAAGCACGCCGCCGACGGTTGCCAACATGATCGTGGCGGCAGCGGCGGCGGGCGCGAGCCCCGTCGACCCCCCGCGCAAGCGGGGCAGCTCGAATGCGGTGCCGTCGACGGCTCGGCCGACGTCGGCGCTTAAGGCGCCGCCGCCGCCGCCGCTGCTCAAGCCGCCACAGCCGACATCCGCCACGCCGGCGCTGTCGCGGCTGGACTCACCGCCGACGCCGACACCGCCGCCGGTACCGCCGCTGCCGCTGCCTTCTTCCACGCTGCCGTCGGCTGGCGGCGTCGAGCCCGGCCCCGGCATGCCGACGCCGCCCAACGAGGACGCCGCAGCCACTGCGTCGGCCTACCCCGCTCGTTCCCCGGCGGAGCTACCCGTGCCGGCGGCCGCGCTGGCGCCGGCGCCGCCGGCGCGCGTCATTTCCACACCCGCTATGGACCAGCCCCGAGTCACCGGCGGCGGCCGTAGCGCATCGCCGCAGCCCGGCGCGGTGGGGCACGGCGCCGCCGGGCCGGGCCCAAGCCGCTTCGCCGAAGGCGCGCCGGCCGCTGCCGAAGGCGGAGGCGACAACACGATGCCGCTGCCGTCGGCGGTGCAGGGCATGACCCTGTACGACTACATGGTCGGCGGGCGGCCCATGACGCCTGAAGAGGACCTGGCAGCGCTCTTTGACCGTGTAGTGGGCGGCGACGGCGCCGCCGCCACGCCCGCCGACGGCGCCGCCAGGCCGCCGCGGCCAGCGGCGGCCCGCATGGTGCCGGCGATGCGCTCGCTCAACAGCGATGGCCTGGCGGCGGCAGGCTCGACGGACAACCTGGGAGCCGCCGCCAAGGCCGCGGTCTTCCCAGACCCCACCGCCGACGGCCCGTCGGACGACGCCGCTGCGGTGCCGGCGCCACCGCCGCCGCCGGCAGGGGAACAGCCCAGGGAGCTACGGCCGCCGCCGTCCGAGTCGCCTGTGCAGCAGCTGGCGGCAGTGTCGCCGTCGGCGGCAGCGGGGCTGAGCGCGCTGACCAGCGCCGTCGCCAGGGCCACGACGCCGCCGCCGAACGTCGCTCGCGCGCCCTCGGGCCCATCGTCGCCGCCGCCAGCGCCGCCGCCGCCAGCCGCCATGTCTGTCCCCAACACGGGCAGTGGCATGCAAGCGGCAGCGCCGTCGCCGGTCGAGTCAGCAGCAGCGCTCGCCGCCGCCATGGCCTCGTCGCAGCGCGGCCTGGCGGCGATGCCGTCACCACGCGGCGGCACAACCGACTCGCGCTCGCGCATGCTGCAGCATTCGCCTAGTCAGCAGTCGGCAGGCAGCGGCGGTGGCGGTAGCCATGCCCTCAGCCGGCTCAACAGCGTGAAGCAGGTCTCCTTCGCTCCGATGCAGCTCGCGATTGACGAGCTCGGGCGGGTCGAGCGCATGCCCTCCCAGCCGCAGCTAGGGCTGCTGATGGAGCGGGTCGCAATGCTGCCCGGCTTCGTGGCGCCCGACCGCGGCAGTGGCGGCCCCCGCGAATCCGAATCCAACGGCCGCCGCGGTGGCCAAGCCTCCGGCGCCTTTGACCTGCCGGCCTACCTACTCGCGGTGCCGCCTGCCGAGCCGGCGCATGAGGTCGGCGCTTACGGCGCCGCCATCGGGCTCGAGGCGCTGGGGTCGGCGGGCAAGATCCGGAGCAACGTCAAACTTACTCGGATCCGGGAGTGGGTCATGACCGAGGGCGATCGCTACTTCAGCCTGGAGGACGTCCGTGACATTGGTGACACGGTGTATCCGTTTGGGCCCGACCTCATCCAACGCGAAGATTCGAGGTACGAGGTGGTTGGGTTGTTGGGTTGGAGCGGGTGCGTTGGCGTGTTGGCGTGTTCGCGAGGGCGTGCAAACAGAGGGACCATCAACCGGCGCGCAGGGCTCGGTGGGGCCGTCGACTGCATGGGTCTGAGCCGCACCGGTAGCTGCACGCCGCCCTGCACCGTGCCCCCGACCTGCCACCCTGACACCGAACACTCCACGCACCCACCACCCCCAGGCTCTCCAACCCGCTCCTGCTCGACGGCAACGGCGGCCACGCGCGTGGTGGCGACGAGGACGAGGACGGCGACGGCGCGGCGCCGAGCCGCTGGGCTGACGCCGACGCAGCCGACAACGCTGATTTCGATGACTTCAATGATGACGGCGACGACGCATACGGTGCTGTGTTGTTGGAGTCCATGCCGCGTGGCGTCGATATCGTACATCGCGCCGCCAAGTGAGCGAGGCGGGCGCTTGGCAGCCTGCTGGGGGACAATGGGTGCTGAGGAGGCGGGCCGGGGCTTGGGGTTGTGGTTGGCTCGCGAGTTGGGGTTGAAGCTGGCGTCGTTGGGGGTCAGCGCTGCGTGTGAAAGCTGCGGTTGGGGGCCTTGCCTGTGCTGCTTTGCCGCCGCAGGGAGGCCAAGATGGGCCGCCAGGCAGACGGCCCCGCGGACCGCGGCGCTTCCGCCAGCGGCGGCGGCGGCGGCGGCGACGGCGGCGGCAGCGGCGACGACGAGAACAGCGAGGCCGGCGACGACCGGCAGTCGGGCATGGGCAGCGCCACTGACCCCAGCGGCACCGGCGGCAGCAGCGGCGTCGCGAGCAGCTCGGCGCAGGCGGACTTCCGCCGCGGCAAGCGCTGCCGCAAGCTGCTCAAGATGCTGTCCACGCCGGCGGTGCAGCGGGCCACGCGCGCGTTCCGTTGGCAGGTGTGCACCTGCTGCAAGCCAGGGGTGACGTGAGGACCGCCCTCGCGCTGCCGCCCTCGCCTGACCCTGCCAGAACTTTCCCCTAGCTCAACCCAACGGTAGACAGGCAACTCTGGCCCTGGCTCTCGCAGCCCCCATGGACCTTTCCTTTACCCCCGGCCCCTGCCCTCGAACCGGCCCTCGCAGGCGCTGCTGGCCATTGCGGTGCAGCTGCTGGCCAACCTGGCCTGCTTCGTGCTGCTGACGGTGCTGCTCATTGACCAGGGCAGCGGCCTCAAGGAGCTCAACGACGTGGGCAAGGCGCTCGTGTCGATGCACGACAGCCTCCTGTCGCTACAGGTGCGGTGTGGCAGGTGTGGGCGGTCGGGTGTTGCATAAGGGGCGGTATGGGTTGGGGATGGAGGCGTGGGCGGGTGTGGGAGAGGCTACGGCGGCGGCCGCTGCTCACTTGCCGTAACCCGTGTGCCGTACCCTTGTGCCGTACCGTGCCAGGTGATGGACAACCTGTACACTAACCGCTCCGCGGCGGGCGTTGGGCTGTACGACAGGGAGTCCATGCCGCGCCTGGAGCGCGAGCTCAAGCAGTCGCTCGACGTGAGTCGCTCCCCTTGCGCCCCGCAGCGGTGGCCCTTTGGGCCGCAGCCACCCCCGCACCTCGGCCGCAAGCGCTGCAGCCAGCCGGGTCCGGGGCTGCCGCCTGCTCGCCACCCTCCGCGGCCCAGAGCTCCCCGCCCTCGCCACCCTGCTCAACCACACCACCACGCCGCATTTTTCACTCGGCCCTGGCCCGCGACGACGCAGGATGCCTGGTACGCTCACAACAACGTGTACCTGGGCGCCAAGGCGCTGCGCCACCTGCCCACGCGCTACAACCTGTCGGCGCTGTGGACCGAGTACAGCCACCAGGAACTGCTCTTCTACGGCCCCGCAGCCACCGACCAGCGCAGCACCACGCTGTGGCGGCTGGGCAACGCGTTCCTGCGCCAGGTGCGGCCCTTCCCGCCCCCTCAGGCACGGCAACACATACTGTTGCCACTACATTCCTCCCCCCGGGTTCGTTACTCCCATGGTACTCCCCCGGGGCCTCGAGGCCACCACGATTGGCTTGGGCGCCGCTGCGGCCGGCCGCTGCCGCCGCTGCTGCACGCCATGCAAGAATTAGTTTTGTGACTGCGTGGTCTCGCTCTGCACGCCACGCCTCGCGGGCGGGATGCGACCGCGTTGGGTCCCTGGCTGACGCTCCGGAGGCTGCAAACAAGCTTGTTGCTCCCGCGGTACACCCATGCTCCGCCCCTGCTGCTGCTTGTCACGGCGCAGGGCTTTGAGCTGCACCACCGCCACCAGCAGCTGGCGGCCACGCTGGGCGCCCTCAGCGCCAGCGACCAGTACAAGTGAGTGAGCATCGCACGTGACGTGCGTCGCCGCTGCCTGCCACGCCAGGCCGGCTGGCGCATCACGAGCACCACTGCTCGCCCCCGCCTGCCTGCCGCGGCCCACGCTACTACGGGGCAGCGGCTGGCGGCCTTGAGCTCCGCCGCAACACGACCCACGATCGGCTCTCAATTGCGCGTCGCCACTCGATCGCGTTGCATCTGCGCCGTCGCCTCGCCGCCATCACTCGCTCACCACTTCTGCCGTACCGTTCCTCCGCTGTCGCCCCAGGTACATCCACTCCAATGGCCTCTTTGAGCTGTTCAGGGGCTACTACCTGACGCTGAACGCGCTTGTGTTCGAGGCGGTGGACGCCAGCAACTCTATTAACCAGCTGCAGCTGGTGCTGCTCGTCATAGAGGGCTGCTGCATCTGCGCGCTCGTCGTCGCGTACATGGCTTGGCTGCTCAAAAAGGTGCGGCACCGCCCGCTGCGCTGCGCTGCTGGAGTCGCTGGGCGGGCCGCCCCCGCTGCCAGAACGTGTGTCCTTACTTGTCGTACCGTCACGTCGTACTGCCTGGGGTTGACCGTTGACCGCCGACCGTGCCGTACGCCTCCCCGGCCCTGTCCGTACGGTCAGGTGGACAATCAGCGGTACGGCATGTACGGCGTGTTCCTCATCGTGCCCGTTGGGCTGGTCCGCGGCCTCGCCAGCAAGGCGGTCACGGTGGAGGAGGAGAACAGCGACGGAGAGGAGGAGCACGGCGAGGAGCACGGCGCCGAGGAGATGGCGGCTATGGGCCACATGGCGGGCGGTGGCGGTGGCGGCGCCGGCGCCGAGGGCGACGGCGGCGGCGGCGGCGGCGGTGGCGGCGGCGTACGCATGAACTTAGACAACAACCAGAACAGCAAACGGTGCGACCTTTGTTTGGCGCCTGGCAGCTCACCAAGCCGCCACCCTCGCTGGCGCGCCCCCCTGACCCCCGCTCCCTCACGCCTGCCACCTGCCGCCGCACCTCGTACCCGCAGGCGCGCCAGCTCCTCCACCACCTCGCCCTCCGCCACCGGCCTGCGCGGCCTGTACGAGCGGATTGCGTTCTGGCGGCACGGCACCGTCCGCCACGGGCGGCGCACCATGCTGCGCAACAGCAAGGAGAGCCTGTGGCTGCTGGCGCCCTTTGTGGTGTGGGGCCTGGTGGTGGTGGTCATGCACTCGCTGGGCTACGTGACCATGGAACAGGTGCGAGCCGAGCAGGCGCGAGCCGGGGAGGCGGGGAAGCGTGCGACACGAGCAGGCGGCGGCGGCCAGGCGAGAGCGGCTCGGTGCCTGGGGGCTGGAGACAACACAACACAGCCACAACACAGCCACAACACAGCCACAACTGCTGTGTCCCTACCTGCGCCGCCCTCCGCAGGCGTCTGCGCCCGTGGCCATGACCAACGTGGTTAACACGGTGCTCGCACGGCTGCACAGAGTTGTGTACTTTGCCCAAGAGCTGGCAACCGCAAACGGCGCCGACGCGCAGCAGGCGCTGTACCCCGTGCTAGCGGTGCGTGCGTCCGGGCGTGCAGGGCGTGCGGGGCGCGGCGTCCGAGGTCATCGCGCTGCGCCTGCGCGTGTGCGCGCGAAGGCTGCGTTGCCGGCGGCGCTGTGTGCTTGCCTGACGTGCCGAGATCTCCTGCTCGGGGCATCGGACGTGTATCTTTCAACCTGACTGCGTGCTAACGCTGCATTTCGCCCACTGCCGCCATCACCCTCGACAGACGGAAGTGGCGGATCTGAAGATCGAGTGGGACGTGATGCTGTACGGCGCCAACTCGACACAGGTACGGCACACCACGTGCCTGTCGTACCGCCTGGCCCGCCACGAGACTACGATCGAGCGGCGGCGCCTCATCCCCCGGGCGCACCCTGCCGTTTCTCTCCAGCTACCGCTGTCAAGCGCCCCGCTCGCAACATCACAGCCCCTCTCCCTTGCCCACGGGCATGCAACCAGCTGACCCCTACCCACACACACATCCTCGCAACCTTTGCCTCCTGGCACCGTGACTGACGTCCGTACCGCCCCCGCGCCCCCATCCTGCAGGCCGCCGACGCGCACTTCACACTCGCCCGCCGCGGGGTGGCATTCGACCGGGGCGAAACCACACACACGCTGTTCGAGGCGGGCAGGAGCTGCCACATGCCCCTCAGCTCCGACTGCTACCCGCCAGACCACCCCTATGCCGCGGTGAGTCGGCGCCGGCATGGACGCAGGCCCCCGGTACCCGTGCCCTGGCGTGCGCCATTCCGCATGCCACCCCGCCCGCAACGCAACCGTGGCGAGAAGCCGCGCCTGCCACGCACCGACCGCGGGGCACGTTGGATGAGCCGCCCTGCTGCACCGTGCTGCGCTGTACCCTGACAATGCCGTACGTTGCCATACGTTGCCGTACACAGGTGGTGTTCCGCGGTCTCAACGCCATGATGCAGCGCTTCTTCGTGGAGTGCGACCTCATGCTGCGTGACGCGCCCAGCGCCTGGAACCTCAACAGCAGCCGCGTGGACTACATCTACCACGAGGGCACGGGCAACCTGCACTGGTCGCTGTACGAGCTGACTCAGCAGCACCTGGACCGCGTCATCGCGCTCTACACGCGCGTCGAGGTGTTTCACATCGTCGTGTTTGTGATGAGCTGGCTGCTCGCGGGGCTGTTCTTGTTCGGCATGCTGCGGCCGTTCATCGGCCACACCAAGGTGAGGGCGAGAGACGGGCAGGGGCCAGGTGGAAGGGAGGGAGAAGGAAAGAGGGTCACGGGGTCGCAGGAGGGTAAGGGGCAGGGGAAATGGGGAAAGGGCAAGAGGTCTGCACGTGGAAAGGAGGCAGAGCGCTGAGCGGCGCTATGGGAAGGGCTGCGTGCGGTTGGGGCTTGGAGGTACGGTGTGTGGCCGCCAGCGTGTGGGGTTGCGCCTCCGCCTGCCACTCAAGCGCCGTGCCCGCCGCCGCTCGCCCGCTCGCAGCGCGAGACGGAACGCATCGCGGAGATGCTGTCGCAGCTGCCCGCGGACGTGGATGTCGAGGGCCTCCTCAACAAGGCGCTCGCCAGCATCAAAGGTGGGAACCCCTCATGCCACCTCGCGCCTGCATACGCGCACCTGCCAGCGCCCGCCCAGCCAGCGCGGCCCCTGTGGCGCACCCTCGCCGGTCTCACGGCCGCAACCATGCAGCTCACAGCTGGTTGCAGCTGACACAAGGTCCGCTGCTGCACCTCCCGCTGCCGCCCTCAGGCGACCCTCGCTTGGGTCGCGTCGGCAACAACAAAGTCGCGCCCGCTGCCGCGCCCTTGGACGTCCCCGACGACCGGCCGCAGCGCGGAGAGCCCCGCATGTCCTTTTCCAAGGGCCGGTGACGAGGCGCCCCTGCGTTGTGACGTGTTGTGTGGGGCAAGCGAGTGCGGGTGGGTGGGCGAAGCTTGCTGGGTTTCACTAGGCCGGGAGAACCCCTGCAGATGACGTCGGCATTGCGTGTGCCGTGCGTCGCGCGTGCGCGAGCGAGGACGCAAGCCGAGCGACTGGCCAGTCGCCGCGTTTGCTGATTGTCGGTTTTGAGCGAGGGCGCGCGATGAACTGGTTTTGTGCGCGAGCCAGCGCGCGTGCTGCTGCTGGAGGGAGAGTTTGTGAGGCATGAGCTGCCGGCCGGGGTTGCGCGCTGAGGAAGCGCGTGCGCGCAGGGGCAAGGGCCCAGTCCTTGGCGCCTCCGCGGTGCCGGCGCGCTGCGGCGCGAGGCCATCGCAAGTTGGCAACCCGGCCGGCGCTACGAAAGCATTGCACTTTTTGGCGCTACCATTCAAGCATTCATGCTCGTAGGATGGCGCGTTGGACTGAGGTCCGGACGAGATTCCGGGGGCTTTGCACAACCGGACGTGGCATCAACAGTGCGGGACTGGCACTGTGTGTGAATTGTGGCCCTGCAGGCGTCTGAGCTGCCGCGGGGAGGGAAGGGGGCAAGGCCCTATGCGCCACCGTGGCTTGAGGCGTCGTCGCGTCGCACGGGACCGCACCTCTCTGCAAGCACCGGTTGCGTTGTGCTTTTTATTATGCTTTGAAGTTCGGCGGTTGCCCCGAGCAGGGGAGAATCTCCCCTGGCCCCGAGGGCCTTTTCTTTACGGAGGTCGCCGCGTCTGGCGCGGGGCCCTGGGCTTGCGGTACTGTCTAATCAATGATGTCCTGTTGCAGAGCATTATCGCGACGGCTTGGGCTCAATGGGGAGATTGGACCTGACGCCCCGCTATGGGGGCGGCGGAGTGAGTGGCCCTGTTGCGGCGGGCTGCCAGCGATCCGGCTGGCGGCCCTCGCGGCATGGACCTGTCGTGACCCTTGGCGTCACCCATTTTTATGTTACAAAGCTGGTGGGGGAAGCCCAACACAACATGTTTGTCGGGTTGACGTAGCCCGGTACGGGCATGCAAGAGGCCGACGTATCTCCAGCACGCTGCAACACGAGCCCAAGGCAGCAGCCGAGAGTGACTTTTCCAATTGCCAGCCGCACACGGCTCGCGAACCCTGGCCGCGAAATTGCACCTTGCCGCGTATGAACACTACCTGCAGCGTACCCACGAGGGGCGACATGAGCACACCAAGTATCGTCGCCATGAGGACAGCCAATCGCCTTCACAGTCGGGAGCCGGGAGTCAGCGGCCGTACGCTAAGGGGGTTGCAGGGCTTCCAGGCACGGCACGCGCCTCCGGCTGCCCTCGGCTTTGCAGCCCGGCACCGCTCCAAGCGCCGGGGCCATCAGTACGTAAGGGTGCACAGCCCGACCGTATGCGGCCAGACCCATGACAATTTCAACAACGCGCCACCGAAAGCCACATCCCACACGTCTGCATGCATTTGTGGTGTTCGCTGGCGCCCTTGCGAGTGGCGCTACGCAACCACGGTGCCCAGGCACACGAGCAGGGATCAGCCGGGCACGCACGAAAGCGGACACACAACCAGGCGTCCGGGACAGCGCAGCCGCACATTGGCATGCGGCGTGCGCTGCTCGTATTCTTCTCAGTGTCGTACGATCTTGGCCCCCCGCCGCAGCCACGTTTGCTCGCCAACCACCGCGGCGCGCACCTGCCCGACACACGGCCGCCGACTATCAAGTTGCCACCACCCGACACGTAAGTTATGCTCGTCCACGCGCGATTCGTGGGCGTGCTGCCTTTAAGAATAAAAGCGGTTTCCATGCCTGTCCGGTCAGCTCAGCCGGTTCAGTGATCTTCTCAGGGTTGCGCTTTCGTGCCCTCACCATACGCCCAAGCCCCCCACGCACCCTTGAGCCAGACATAGGCTCTTCACTTCTTTTGTTCCTGTGACACGCTCGCGCCGCAATGTCAGCCACCAGACTCGCGCACGCACAGCAACAACCATGCTCTACACGTGCTGGCCGGCTGGCCTAGCACCCCCTTCCCGCACGATGCATACGAGGCACCGAGAAGCAGCGGATGTCCCGAAAGCACCGTGTCCGCTCTCCTATCCGCCTGAGTCCCTGCCACCCGCCCAAGCCAGTCAAGCCGCCCAATGCGCTCTCCGGTCGACACGCGGCCGCCACTAGTCACCAACGTCAGGCGGCAACTCTGCAGTCAACGGCAACTGTGCGGCAACTGTGCAGTCAACGGAGCAGCCATTGAGGCCGACTGGCAGCCGACAAGTGACGGCACCAGCCACGCCGGCGGTCCGATCCGCAGGCAGCACGGTACTTAAGGGCGCAAACATCACACCAAAGGCGCGACCGCAGCGACGGCAAAGAGGAGCAGGCCGCGACACGCGCCAGCCGTGGCGTGCATGTTGGGCCCCTGTGGCCTGCCCCGGCAGTAGTGAGCGTCGGTGCCGCCATCACCCGCACAAGCGTGTCTGGCAGCGATGTGAAGTGCTGCGCACCGGCGCATGGCCGCTCGTGGCTCGGCAGGAGCGCATGGCAAGACGGCCCTAGCGCATAGCGTCGGCCCTTGGCAGCGCACAAGCGCTCGGACCCGAAGCTGGCTCGGCGCCTAGCGGCTGGGTGCTCCACACGCTTGTCAACACTCGAGCAGGGACGGCTGACGGCTGATCTTCAGCCGCTCTGCCTATCCGTCGAGCGGCAACCCCCCACTGCAACGCGCGGCGTGCGGCGTGCGATGTACTCAGCACAAACCCTCGAGCACCACACACCCTCGTATGCTTAAGTTAGAGCCCTGCCACCAACAAAATCACGGCGGCGCGTCCGGCCAGCCTGCTTGATGAATGAAGCCACCGCCTCGGCGATGGCCGGCACGGCAGAGCGCCTTGCGCCGCCGCATAGAAGCTGACTACCGTAGCCAGGTAGCCTGGCCCCCGCCGTCGGTGGCTCTGGCACGAGGCCTTAGGGCTCGCGCTCCACGGCTCGCGCCTCACGGCTCGCCGGGTCGCAGAAGCAGCGCAGAACGCAGCGCCGAGCGCCACGCGGCGGCGGCAGCAGCCTCCTGCTCCGTGGGTGTTGCCGGGCCCGCCGCGTTGGCGCCGCTGCCTGGGGCGCTCGCGTTGACGCCACTCGTCCTGCGGCTCAGGGCCGAGCCGGCCACAGCGGGGACGCCGGCCCCACTCGAGGCGCCGTCCACGGCGACATGTGTTGCAGTGCTCTGAGCCCTGCATGGCAGCAGCCGGCGCCATTGCAGGGCGGGGGCACGGTTGATGCTCTGCAGCACACGTGTCAACGGCGCCCACAGTGGATGCGTCGCAGGCACGGCCTCCACCCGAGTGCCAGGCTCTGCAGCGGCCCCTCGCCGCCCGCCCTGCCCTTCGCCAAACAGGGAGGTGGCGGCTAGGTGTCCTGCCGCCTTCACACCTTGTCGCCGCGCCCTCTGGCGTGCTGGCAACGTGGATAATGGTCTTTTGGAGTGCCGACACAATTTTGTCGAACGACGGCCTGCACCATATGCGCAGCCGAGCAGGGATCCAGAGCGAAACGTCGCAACGCGCTGCAGCGAGCGATCCGCGGGCATGCCGCTGTCCCGGCCAACCGCGCTCGGCGCTGGTCCTGGCTCCAGCCCCAGCCACTCTCCCGCATTCCCCCGCAGGCATGCAGCGTGTCTCTCAAGGGTCCACCTGTCCCGCGGGTCGTGCGCGCAGCAGGCGGCGCCTAGCTTGCGCAGGACCTTGTAGATGTGGGGCGGCCACTCGAGCCGCAACGTGCCCGTGGCCAGTCCCACCAGCAGAGCGCCCTGGCGCACGCCCTGCGGCCGCAAGGGACGGCGTTTGTGGTGGCTCCAGCTGGCACGCTGCGCCTCCCGCACGTTGTGGGGCCGCTGCGACACGCTGCCCGGGCTGCAGCCTGCGCCTTGCCTGCGCCTTGCCCTGCACGCCTGCTTCCTGCCGTCCCTCCGTGCTCCACCCCTGCCCCGGCGCTGTGCCCGTGTGTCGCGCCCCCGCTGCTGTAGCCTCTCTGTGTGTGTGCCCACCTGGAACGGCTGCTTGCCGCAGCACAAATGCCACAGGAGGCAGCCGTAGGCCCACACGTCGCTGCGGCGACACAGGACAGGGGCAGCCAAGGGGGCGTCACCGCACCAGCGGTGACCACGCGCGAGCGCAGCCCGGGCCCTGACACGGCTCACACCACACCTGGCTTTTTCCGCGCAACGAACCCCAGGGCAGGCTGGCGGCTGCGGCGCACAGGGCCGTCCCACACACCCACACGCACCTCTTCTTGCTCGGTCCGCGCTCAGGCACTTCCGGTGCCAGATACGCCAACGCGCCCCTGCGGATCACGGGGAACGACGTTCAGCGCAGTGCCGTGAGCCGGCAGATGTGGGGCGTCGGTCGGCGGTCCTGGAGCGAGCGTGCCCTTGCTTTCTGTGCCCAGGGCTGAGGGGACGGCGCGGGCCGGGTCCACGGGCCGGGCTGGGCAGGGCTCGATGCGGCTGGGCGGAGCAGGCGGAGCGGGAGCATCTTCGAAGGGGTGGTGCTTGCGCGGCGCTTCGGCTGGCGCGTGGGAGTGAGCTGGCGAGGCAGCCACAGGGTCTCGCACCAAGGGTGGGTGGCGCCGTGTCCCGCCGAGGCGCCCAGGATGTCGCCTACGCTGTTGCTGTGCGCGGGAGCAGAGAGGCCGAAGTCCGCCACCTGGGGGCAGGTGCAGGGGCCGGGAGGCGGTAGGCACGGGTGCGGTTGCGTGCACAGGCAGCGACGTGCGGCATGGTGCGTTGTGACGTTGCATGGCGCGGTCTGGGAGTCCGGGAGCCCGGGAGCTGGCCGGCTTGTGTCCGCCCCTGTGCCGGCCCCGCTTCCCACCTTGGCTACGTAGCCCCTCGTGTCCTCGGCCCCGAAGCCGCTGCTCTCGGCCCTGACGGACGCGGTGGCGCGCGACGTCAGCAGCACGTTGCTGGGCTTGAGGTCGCCTGTGCGAGGAGGGAGGGCACACGAGCCGCAGCCGCGTTGCACACGGGCGGCGAGGTGCGCCGCCCCAGAGCCCTGGGGCGCCCCCGGGGCTGTTGGACATGGCTAAACGACATAACCAGCAGGGCCTGGCCTGGCCTGGCCGCCCAGAGGCATGGGGCGTGGCGCAACAGCTGCGGCGCAGCGGGCCAGGGCAGTCGCCCGGCGCAGGGCCTGCCGCGAGGCGCCACGCAACAGCAACGCCGAGCGGCGGGAGATCCGCAGCGGGACGGGGCGATGTGCGTTATCGCCACGCAGAGTCGCGTTGGCGTGCGTCGGCACAAGCAGGCCTAGCTCAAAAGGTCTAGCGGTGGCGAGCAGCAAGCCCCAGGGTTGCCTTGGCCGCCTTTTTTGGTGCCCATGGCGCCCCATCAGGGGCTGCAGAGCTGCCAATTGGGTCGCAGGGCCAGCGTGGCGCAAGCGCCGCATCGCATGCTCTGGCGCGCCGCAGCAGACCCCGCCGTTGCCGTACTGCCGTACCGTGCACAACGTCAAGGCAGTGCAGGTAGCGCATCCCCTGCGCCACCTCCAACGCGGTCCGCAGCAGCGCCAGCAGCCCCGCTTGGTTGCCGGCGCTGCGCTCTGGGTTGAACGGCTGACTCCTGATGGCCTGCAGCAGCGATCCTGCGGCCACCGCGCGCCACACACACACGGGCGCACGCAGGCGCGCGGGCGTGGGTTGGGTGCCCGCGTGCCCTTAGCCGGCCCGCCGCAGCGCAGGGGCACCAGCCCAGCCCGCCCCCACCCAGCCCTCACCCTGGTTGGCTAGCTCCAGCACCACAATGGTGGCGTACTTGCCCGGCACCGCGCCCATGCTCAGCAGCACGGCCGGCAGGGACTGGCCCGAGGAGCCGCCCTCCTCGTCAGCGTTGGGACAGGTCCTGCGGAAGCGTGTGGCGGGCGGGGCGCGACGTCGCAGTCGCACGGCGGCGACCGGGCTGCCTGCGGGGCAGCGAGGTGGCCTACCCCCGCGGATGCGGGGACGCAACGTGCTCATGCCCTCTCATCGGCGCTGCCGACGACCCCTGGCCGCCATAACCTGCCCCCGGGCACGTGGCTCGCGGGCGCGCGGGCGCACGCGGCTGCATGACACACCTGAGCAGCTCCGACAGGCTGAGCGTGGTGTTGAGATTGGCGTCCGTGGCAGTCCCCACGGCGCCCGCCGCAATGCGTCGCATCTCCCGGCTGGCGCCTACGGAGCCGGCCGGCCCCAGCGTCGCAGCCAGGCTGGCGTAGGCTGAGTCCGCGCCGGAGCCGCCTGCGGCGCCGTGCGACACGGCCGGCGCGTACGAGCCAGAGCACTGGCCTTGGCCGCGGCTGCTGGCGGCTCCGCCAGCTGATTGCTGGGAGCGCTGGTGCGGAAAGGTGAGGGAGCCGCTGCAGTAGGCGCTGCCCTCGCGGGCGCGCTGCGGCCGAGGCGACGCGGCGTGCGTACCATCATCGACCTGAGACCGAGTCGCCGGGGCCGAGTACAGCGACTGCTGCGACCTGACGTCGTCAGCAAGCAGCGCGAGGTCCTGCTGCACGCGCGCGCGGGAGCCCACGGCGGTGGGGCTAAGGGGAACGGCCCCGGCTCGGTCCGGCGAAGGCGAGTCGCCGGCCAACGCGTAGGGCTCGCCCAGCTGGTGGGTGCTGCAGAGCGCCCCTTGCGCCGCCGCCTGCTCCCCAGCCCCTAGCCCGGCCTTCGCCACCGCTGCTAGGAAGGGCGTCCGCGCAGTCGGTCCACTGCCGGCGCCGCCAGGCCCATCCACATGGAGTGATGAGAGGTCCGGCGCCGCCGGCCCCGCCGTCAGCGCCTTCCCACTGTCAGCGGCCAGGCCACTGCTCCCGAGCGCCGGCTTGCCCGCCGCCTCCGTTACCGCATCCACGGCGACCTCTCGGCCGGCATCGCTGCGCTCCTGGAGCGCAGTCCACGCCAGCGCGGCTGCCATGGAACTGGCGGAGCCCCGAGCAGGCGAGGGCCTGGGGCTGCTGCCAGCGCTGGCCCCAGCGGACGGCGGCCCGGGCTTAAGCCAGCGCAAGCCGCCAGGGCTGCGCGGAGTGGCGGCCGCACGGCGGCAGCTGTCCGCATCCGGCTCCTCGCACGCGCCGCCGGCGGCGTGCCAAGCGGGCGATCGGCTCCCGCCGACGCGCGAGCGTGGGCGCTGGCCGTGGCGGTGCTCGTCGGGCAGCCGCAGGTGCTCGGCCGTCAGCAGCTCACTGCAAAACGTGTAGCACTGCGCGAGGCGGCAGGGCGGCGCGTCAGGACGAGGCTCTGCAGCCGAGGTGGAGGTGCTGGTGGTAGCGGCCGTGTGCCCGGGAGCGCAACCCCGGCCCTCACCTGCACGAGCGCGGGGTGGCTGGCGGCGCGGCTGAGGATGGCCTCGCGCGCGCTTTCCCGCAGCTGGTCGGGCGTGGAGGAGATGATCACCTGCCGGCCGGCAGCACAGGCGCGGGAGCAAGGGCGCTGGCCACAACCCAGCCGAGGAAGTGCGCCTTGCCCACGCCAGCGCAGCCCACCGCCCTCGAGCCGCCCTCAGGCCTGGCGTGCCGACAGCGGCCGCCTGACGCACGAGCCGCTGGCCCCATCGGCACACACGGGGTTTCTGTTCTACTCAACACTTGCACACACGCGGCAGCCGCTCCTGGGTCCCACCTTGATGGCCGCCGGCGATCCCTGCCACAGCGCCGTGTACACCCGGCCGCTGCTGCCGCTCGCCATCCAGCGCATGCGCTCAAGCTGCTGCGACAGCTGCGACAGGCTCGCGGGCTGCAGGACGCCCAAACCCACGGAAGCTTGGCCGCCGCCGCCGGCCATGGCAGCGCCGACGACGGTGCCGGCATCGAGGCCAGACAGCTCGGCGCTGTCGGGCAGCTGCGCCTTGACTACGGCCACAGCGGCGCCGGAGAAGCAGCGCAGCGTCTCGGGCACCGTGGGCGGGGTGCTGGCGATGCTGCTATCGTCTGAGAGTGCGGAGGCCGTGGTGGCAATGGTGGTGGCGGTGGCGGTGGCGGTGGTCCGGTTGGCCGAGGTGCTGTTGCGGAGTGGCCCGGCGGGGGGCGCCACGAGCGGGGCGCCGTTGCGCGAGGTCAGCCGCAGGGGCCCCGCGGCGCTTGTGCCCGGCTGACAGCTCGCGACGGCCTGGGTACCGGCGCTGTAGGGCCGCAGGGGCCCTGACATGTACCCCCCTGACACCGCCTGATCTGTGGGTGCGCAGGACAGCACCTGCGCTAGGCGGCCGGCCTCGGGCTTAGCGGGCTGCGCGGTCAGCTGCTGGTGTTGCGGCAGGGCAAACACGCGGCTCCCAGCCAGTCCACCGCTGCCGCTGCTGGCGTTGGCAGCGGCGCCTGTCGCCGACCCGAGTGGGGAGGAGTCGGGGTTGGTCCGCACGGCGTCCGTGTCCATGAACTGCCGCCGGCCCTTGGCGTTGCGCCAGGAGGCTGATGCGGACGCAGTGGAGCAGTGAGCGTCCTCATCGAGCTGGAAGGGGCTGGCGCAAGAGAAGGTGAGGTCGGGGCTAGCGTCGACCGGGCGGCGCAGGTCGCGCAAGGTGAGCGCGGTGTTCGTGGTGAAGGTGCTGGGCGAAATGTCATCTGTAGTGACGTGAGCAATAGCCGTGCGTGCGTCGAACACGCCACACACCGAGGCACCCTGCATTGTGGAGGGTTTAATGAGTCGTGTCAGCGAGCCGGGGGTAAGGGAAAGTTAAACAACTGTCAGCCTATCATGAGGCACATACTACGAGGCTACCCTCTGCGGCGATTGCGGCAGCCCCATCGAGTGCAGCTGGGTCGCCGGGGGCGACCCAGAGTCGGTGGTGCGTGGGCAAGAGGCTGTGTAGCAGCGAGTGATACCTGCGCCTGAGGCGCTGCTCAGGGGCAACCTGATATTAAGGAGGGCTAGTGGAGGAGGACGGGGCTAGCGGAGGGCACGGAATGGCGTGGGCGGGGAGCCCCTGAGGTCCCTACCCAGGACGTACCGGCTGGTCGCGCTCAGCGCTTTGAGAGACATCGACCGTGCATAGCTGTCCGGATGTCTCGCCAGCGACTTAACGGGCAGGCACGGGTTAATTACGGGAATGGGTTAACAATGTGCCTGGTGTTCGCACCGTGAAGTTGGCACCAGCACCGCCGCTAGCCAGCGACAGTGTCTTCCTCACCAGGATCAGCGGATTTGTCGGGACGTACTACGCTGACCGTCGTCGCAGCGCTGTGCGAATGCGCAGCCGCCCCAAGCACGCCGCTGCCGGCATCCTGCTGTTGCTGCTTTGTCGCATGCTCTGACTGGCTTGCAGGGTCGCGAGGAGCCACGCACGTCGTAAGGAAACTCCATATTGTCATATGTTGCGCCGATTGCTGGGTTGGGCCCTGGGGCCCTGCCAGTAGTGAAGCAAGTTATAGAAGCAGGTTTGCTCGGCCGTTGTCTGGCATTCGATAGGTTGTGATACACGAAACGCCGTGTTCGCCCAAACAGCCAACCGTATATCGTGTTACAGGTACAATAAAGATGTGGGGTGATAGGCGTCTTGTGCCGTTCAGCCGCGTACGTAATTGCGCGCTGCTAGTCCAAAACTATATCTACCCATTACCCGGACAATATGCAAGGGAGGATGTGCATGGCGCATATATCGTATCACGCTGTTTAAGTTGGCCTCCGAATGCGCGCCCCGCACTCACTTTCGCAGCCCGCCCCCTCCCCCCCCCGCCCCACGAGCCCCCCAGCTAACTCTGGCGCACGGGGGCACCTTCCTTCCCTGGTAGCGCACGTCGCTGCAGAGGACGTGTAGCTAGCGGCAAGGATAGACGGGCTGAGGGGAGACCTCTGCTGCCGTTGCCGCTCAGCACCGCTGGCCACGTGATGCTAGCACAGCATCGCTGCTGCCCGCAGCGCACGAAGGCACCGCCCTGCTACGCGTGGCTCGTCGGTATGTCCCGCACTAGGGGCGGTGTCCGTGATCGTGCACCTGGTACTGCGGCGGTCTGCGGCAGAGTTACGGAGGGCTGCTGTGTGGCGCATCCTCGTCCTCTCCTCGCTACAACGGGGGCTTCTGAGCCATCAAAGCTGCTGCTGTCAGGCTTGCGGCACGGTGGTCCGGCCTGTCCGGCGAACAAGCTGCCCTCGGGACGAGGTGCGCAGGTGCGGTGGCGTACCATCGCTGCAAGAATGTACTTCGCGGAGAGAAAGTCGTAGGGAGTAGAGTAGAGGACGAGGACGTGCCAACCAATACGCCACGCGGCTCCGACAACCGAGCCAGTGGAACTCGGATGCCAGGGCAGCCTCGAGCACTTGCCCGACCCGGTAGTCGCGTTTCCAGCAACCAGTCCACCGTTGTTCGCCCAGATAGAGCGATGGCGCTGGCCAGGCGCCGTTTAGCGAGTTTATTGACACCGATGGAGGGCAGGGAGCCGAGGCAAAGTGAGGCACGACCCACCAGGTAGGAGGACACCCTCCTGGTACCCAGCCTTCCACGCCAGGCGCTGCAGGCTGGTGAGGCGCCGGAAGCAGCCCCAGGAGCTCCATGCACCGCCGCGCGGGGCGGTTTCGTCCATCGGGCTGCGCGCTGCACTGTGCGGGTCGCCGGTGGCAGGGCTCGCTCCGTGGGTGGCGGGGGCAGGCGCTGCGGCTTGCCGCGCGAGGCGCTGCAACGGAGCAGCCCGCGCTGGCGGCGCTGCGTGTATGCCGCCGGCCTGGGCAGTGACGCGGGGTGCCTTGCCACAGCACGGTCCCACACCCAATCAACGCCTCGGTAACACCAACAGCCATCCCATATCTATTCCAACGCGGCCGCCCGAACTGTGCAGCAGCGGCAGCAGTACTGTCGAAGCTCGCGCCGCGGCCGGCATCAGCCCCGACCCCTGAGCTCTTCCGCCTGCCCCCCGCATCTAATAATCCCCAGCCCTCCGCAAGCCCCTGCTTTCACCAACAAGGCCGACACCAACGAGGCGGACACTCAGACCAGCCCCCGAACCCTTCTTAGCCCTCTGCCGGCCCCGCCCTGCTATGGAACCGGCGAACTCAACGAGCCCAACCACCTACACCAACGGCATAGACAACCCCCAGCAGGAGTACCCCAGCCCTCCCCGCCTCACAGCTCCAGCGACGCCAGGCTGCTCGTTCCCGCCAGTGCCGCCACGCCCGCCTGGCTCACCCCGGGGCACTGCGCCAGGCTCAGCGCGCACAGCGCCGTCAACGATCCCAGCGCCGCCACCCCGGCGTCCGTCACCCCGGGGCAGCGCGCCAGCCGCAGCGACGTCAGGCTGCTCACGCGCGCCAGCGCCGTCAGCGCAGCGTCCGTGAGGTGCAGGCAGGAGTCCACGTGCAGCGTCAGCAGCGGCGGGCCCTGCGGCGGCGGCGCGTCCGCCGCGCCGCCATCCCCGCCGGCAGGCGCCGCCCCCTGCCCCGGGCCCTGGGGCGCCGGCGGCGGCGGCGTCGGCGGCGGCGCGCCGGCCAGCGCCGCGATGCCGGCGTCGGTGATGCGCACGCAGCCGGACAGCTTGGCCAGCGACAGCAGCCGCAGCTGCGCCAGCGCCGTCAGCGTGGCGTCGCCTATGCGGCTGCTCTGCGACAGGTCCAGCGCTGCGCGGGCGGGGCGGGGCGGGGCGGCGTGTGGAAGCAGCGCCACGTGAATTGTGGGTCATTCGTCATCATCGTGTCGATAATACCTGCTCGCAGCGCGCCTCGTGGTGGCCAGGCCGGGAGGGCCGACCGTGGATAGGATGCTGCACGGCCCTAGCTAGCATAGTGCTGCACGGCCCTAGCTAGCAGCCCAAGCCGGCCGGGAATCGTTGCTCGTAGAGCACCCCTGGGTGCCGTACCGGGAGGACGGTGGTTGCTACACGCACGGCGCTAGATGTCGACGACCCGCCCCAGCCACGAGGCCTCCTGGCCCCAGCTGCTGCACGAGTTGTGCCAGCACGGTCCAACCCATGGGCACCAGCCAAGCGAGCAGCGCCCCAGACGGTACCGTACCTGTCAGCAGGCTGAGCCGCGCCAGGCAGGAGCCGCCCGCGTCCGTGAGGCCGCCGCAGCCCGCTGCGTCCAGCCTGCCCAGCCCCCGCAGCGCTCCGCACACCGCCGCCAGCCCCGGGTCGCTCAGCGCCTGGCCGCCGGTCAGCAGCAGCACGGACAGGCGGGCGGCGGAGCGGCGGCCGGCCCAGGCCGCGAAGCCCGCGCCGGTCAGGCCGGGGCCAGCGTGGGAGAGGTCGAGCAGCGCGAGGCGGCTCAGCGGCGCCAGGGCCGCGACCCCGGCGTCGGTGAGGCCGGGGCAGCTGGCAGCGTGCAGGTGCGCCAGGCTGGGGCGCAGCGGCGCCAGGCGGGACAGAGCAGCATCGGTCAGCCGGCTGCAGGCGCTGAGGCTGAGCACCTGAGGGGAGGCGGGGCCAGAGTACAGCCGCGGCGCGGGTTGCAGGGCGACGACGGTGGCAGCGGCGGCAGGCAGCAGTGGCGGCCCTCGCCCACACGCACGCACGACCCCCGGCGGCACTTCAAGCGACCGCCCCACCGCCCGAGGACCCACGGCCC
The DNA here is from genome assembly GCA_001662425.1 of Chlamydomonas sphaeroides. Classification (NCBI taxonomy): domain Eukaryota; kingdom Viridiplantae; phylum Chlorophyta; class Chlorophyceae; order Chlamydomonadales; family Chlamydomonadaceae; genus Chlamydomonas; species Chlamydomonas sphaeroides. The sequence goes on from BDDC01000335.1 coordinate 62,334, forward strand.
GGGGGCCCACACCTGCAGCTCGGCCAGGCCCGCCGCCAGCGCGCCCACGCCCTCTTCGCCTAGCCGGCTGCAGCCGCACAGCAGCAGCGTGCGCAGACCGCTGCAGCTGCCCGCAGCCAGCGCCGCCGCCGCGGCATCGTCGACGTGGCGCGCCCACGACAGGTCCAGCAGGCGCAGCCGCGGCAGCTCAGCCAGCGGGCACTGCAGCCCGCGGGCCGCAACGGAGCCGAGGCTGGTGGTGGCGAGGGAGCTGGACTGGGAGGCGCGCGCCAGCAGGGCGCGGTCCCCGCCGGAGCCTGGAGGGGGCGCGACCGCGCCTGCCGGGCTGGCAGTGGCGCGGGAGAAGGCGGGGGAGGTGACGGCGGCGGCGCCGTCGGGGCCCAGCAGCAGCGGCCCTGCGTAGTGGAGCAGGCTGAGGTGCTGCAGCGAGGTCATGGCGCCCAGGCAGCGCAGCGAGGCGGGGCCCAGGCCGGAGGGCGGTGGCGGGCCGGGCGGCGGCGGAGGTTGGGCCGCTGGTGGCGGCGCGGCCGGCGGCGCCTCGCCGGCAAGCGGCTGGCCTGCCTCCACCGCCGCTGCCGGCGGCTGCGGTGGCTGTGGCGGCTGGGGCGGCGGCGCGAACGACGAGGCGTCCAGGGCGAGCCGTACGATCCCGCTGCCGCCGCAGTACCTGTCGTGCTCGTCGCCGCTAGCGCCCGTCTCAGCTGCAAGTGCGCCGGAAGTAGCCAGTGTCGTGGCGCCTTGCGATGGCGGCGGCGGTGGCGGCGGCGGCGCGCACAGCCTCGCCACGTCAGCGTCAGTGAGGGTCATGTGGATGTTGTACTGCAGGCTCACGTCCCGCAAGCCGCCGCCGCAACCTCTCGCCACCACCCCCGTCCGCCGCCGCGCCACCGCCGCCGCCACCGCCGCCAGGCAGCCGCGCGTCACGCGCTGCCCGCAGCCGCGCACGCTCAGCGCCGTCAGCCCCGTCAGCCGCTCCACCAGCGCCGCCACGCCAACGTCGCTCAGCGCCGGCAGCGCCGCCAGGCTCACCGCCGCCAGGCCTGGCCACGCCTCTGCTGCGTCCGCTAGGCCCATGTCCGTGACGCGGGCGCCGCTGCCGCCCAGCGCGAGCCGCGTCAGCTGGAGGCCGCCCGCCGCCAGGGCCGCCAGGGTGCCGTCGGCCACGGCCAAGCGGGCGAGGCCGGTGTGCGTTAGGTCGAGCGAGCGCAGCGGCCGCAGCCGCGACAGGCAGCGCACGCCGGCCTCGCTCACCAGCGGGCAGCCCGCCAGGCTCAGGTGTGCCAGCCGCGGCAGCACCGCCAGGGCGCGCAGGCCGGCGTTGGAGACCTGCGGCGGCCCGAGGGGCGGCCCGCAGCCATGCAGTTGCTTGCGACAGAGGGACCTTGTGAAGGGGTGCGACAAGCGCCCGGCTGATGCTGCAAACACAGGAGCACAAGCAATTGCACACAACCATCCACAGGACGGAGTGGCTGTCCTCAGTGCCCTCAGTGATTGTGACGTGAGACCGTAGCGCTGCGCTTGGGGGAACCACGGCACGCACACGCGCGCCCGCCGGGCCCTGGCGAGTCGGGGTCCCCCGCGCACCCTCAGGCACCACGCCAGCTCCAGTGCCGCCAGCCCCGACAGCTGCGCCAGCGCCAGCAGGCCCAGGTCGCTCACGCCCACGCAGCCCGTCAGGTCCAGGCGCGTGAGGCCGGCCAGGTGGGCCAGGGGCAGCACGCCTGAGTGGGATGGCGGAACGAGGCGTGGGGGCGGAAGGAGGGCCGGATGCTGAGGGCGGAGGGTAGACGAGCGGCGCATTTCAGCCGAGCAGAATGAACCAGATGGAAGGGGGGAAGGAGCTAGCGCTCGGGCTAGGGGGCATCGGTAGAGCGGTGAACCCGTGCGAGCAAGCTCGTACCCGCGTCGCTAACGTGCACGCACTGCGCCAAGCGCAGCGACCGCAGCGCCGGTGCTCCGCCGCCTGCTGCTCCTCCGCCGCCGCCGGCCCTCAGCGCAGCCACCAGCTCCCTCAGACCGCAATCTCCCAGAGCCGCCGCCGCGCAGCTGGCGGGCGGCGGCCGCAACGCCGCGTCGTCGCCTCCGCCCGGCTGCTCGTCGTCGTCGGCCGCTGCGTCGGCGCCTCCGCCGCCGCGGCAGCCCAGGTTGAGATGCGCCAGGTGCCGCAGCGTCGACAGGTGCCGCAGCCGGGCCGGCGTGGTGTGCTGCGGTGAGGGCCGCGGGGCTCAGCCGCAACGCCACTGCCTCGACCACACACGGCTCGGCCTCCCGCCTGACACCAACCCCTGCACCGCTCCGGCAGCGCGTGCCGCGCCCCTCCCCCGGGCGCCCCGATCCCCCAGTGTTCCCCAGTGTTCCCCAGTTCCCCCGGATCCCCCGCTGCCCCGCTGCCCCGCTGCCCCGCTGCCCCGCTGCCCCGCTGCCCCGCTGCCCCGCTGCCCCGCTGCCGCCACCCCCTCACGTGCATGCCGGCCGACAGGTCCAGACAGGTGAGCAGCGGGAAGGCCTCGGCCAGCTGCGGCAGGTGGCGCCCGCCCGAGCGCGGCGGCGCCAGGCGGGTCAGCGTGGCGCCCAGGGCGCAGCGCCACTCGCGGCACACCAGCCGCAGCGACCTTGGGCCGACAGGACAGCCGGGCGACAGGTTAGCCGAGCGATGCGCGGCGGCAGGGAGGTCAGCACATGAGAGGAGTTGACGTCAGGAGGTAGACGGCAGGGATGCCGGGGATGAAGGTGGCGTGGGGCTGGCGCCAGGCTTCGCACGTGGGTCAAGTCAGCGGACCAGGCGGCCTACCTGCGGTCAGAGTCCGCCAGCCGCCGCACAATCTCGCTGAAAGCCGTCAGCGGCACCGCCACCCAAGACCCGCCACCGCGACCGCAGCCGTCACCGGCCGCGCCGCCGCCGCCGCCGGGGCTGCCATCCGCCGTGGCAAGCTCCGCGCTGCCGCCGCCGCCGCAGCGCCCAGGCCCCCCGGCGGCAATGGAAGCGGCCACACGCCGCCCACGGCTGCCCTCCTGAGCCGCAGCCAGCACCTCGCCTTCACAGTAAGGCCCGTACGCACCGCCGCTGCCTGACGGTCTGGGCGGCCCGGGAGAGGGCTGCGGCCCGGCGGGCGCCAGGCCCGCCGCCGCCGCCACCCAAGCCGCCGTCCGGTCTGCGGCGCAAGGCTGCTCCTCCGCGGCGCCGCCCGGCAGCAGCGCAGCAGACCCGCTCCAACCTTCACCAGCCATGGCGGCTTCGGTAAAAGCTTGCGGCTCGGGGCCCGGGGCCAGGCCGCGGTCGGTCCGGGACCGCTGCCGGAGCCGCGCTCCGGCAGCTCCGCCGGCGTCCGGTGCGTCCGGCGCTGCGCCGCGGTGCGCCGTGGCCGCTGCGGACGGCCCCGGGCCGCCTGCCGCGGCCCCCAGGCGGTGGCCGCCGGAGGAGCCACCGCGCGTGACGGCGACGGGCGACTCCAGGGGTGACGGCGGCGGCGAGGGCGCCGCGCCGGCCCTGCGCATGCGACGCGGCACGGGGCTTCCCTCACAACTCTATGAAGCACCAGCGCGGGGGCTGTGGTGTGGGGTTTGGAGCCTAGGCGCGCCTCCCCGGGTCGGGTCGCTGCAGGACAGTTGCCCCTATCAGCAACCACGTGCCCTGACAGCATCGCGACAGGCCCAGGGGAGCCGCACGCACCCAGCGCCGCCCACCGCAGCCGCAGCGCCCGTCTCGGCAACCGCCGACCGCTTGGGCTGGCCGCCTTGGACGCGGCCAGCGGCAGCGGCAGCGGCAGCGCCGCCCGCGGGGGTGCTGGCCCAGGCTGCGAGCTGCTGCGCCCCCAGGGCCAGCACCGCCGTGAACGCAGACAACATGATCTGCGTCTGGGGTGATGGGGGAAAGGTGGGAGAGGCAGGTGGGCCTGGCTTCGGTAGAGGGCTCGGGGGGCGGTCGGGGCTGGGGAGAGGTTGGGTGGGGAGGGCTCGGGGTGCTGAGCAGGGAGCGAAGCGCTCTGGCACTGACTCACTTGAGAGGTCACCGGCGCCCCGATGCAGGCCAGCGATGTGACGATCATGCAGGCCGTGGGCAGCAGGCAGGAGCGCGGCCCGAGCGTGAGCGCGCTCGCAAACGCGAAGGCCGCTGCCGCGACCGCCGGTAGCGCGAACGCGGCCGCGGGCGACCTGTTGTCCGCGGCTGCTGAGGATGCAGCTGCTGCAGCTGTTGCGACTGTCGACATGCCGGGCGACACAAAGGGCTGCATGGTTGCTATCGCAGCTGGCCGAACGGGGTGTGCCCCGCGGGTCACGAGGCCGCGTGCGTCTCGTGTGCGCACTCCACAGCTGCGAGAGTCTGAAGGAGTGGGGCACCGCTATTCCTGCGTCCCCGAACTGAGAGCTGCATCGGGGCTGGGAACACGAACCCGCCGCCATGATAGCCCCCGTCCAAGTCCCCCCAACCGCCATCGGCGACACCCATGCAACGACTCATCCACACAGTGGCTTCGGCTCTGCGCGCGGGACCACCGCGCCTGGCCCTCGCTGACCCCAGGGATAGCATTGGGGGCTCTCGGCTAGGCAGGACAGGCCGAGGCGCCAGACCCGCACTCCCGCAGCGGCGCGCCGAGCGCCGTCGTCAGCGCGGTCGTAACGCTGTCGCATGCGAACCGAGCCCCTGCCCGCGGGCGCTGTAAGGGCAGGCAAGCAGTCAGCTGCTGCGCTGCTCACGTACGCGGCTCCGACCAGGGTTGGGGCTTGGGCTGCGACGGACGGAGGCTGGCCGGAGGTCTGGGCCCGGCGATGAGGCGGACGCCACGGATCTGGGCAGGCGTACCGCAGAGGGGCCCTCCCTCCCTCGCTGGCCAAGCACAAAGTCGGGCGGCAGGGCGGTGGCTGTGGAGCGCCCATGCAGCAGCAGACAGTAGCGTGCCGCAAAAGCACAGGCAGCAGCCGGGGCTGGGAAGCCCTGAGCGCGGCAGCGGGGTTCGGGGGCGGCGGGGGCTTGGGCCCCAGGGCTCCTACCGCCCGTAGTTCGATCCACCCGGCCGCAAGCCAGGCAATCAAGCACTGTGAGACACAAAAGCTGTCCGCGGATGTCACCGAGTGCCGCGCCCAAGCTTATAGCTTACAAGCACTGGCTGCATGGCGCAACCCATTCCCCTACACAACTTCGGTTCCCGTTGCGTTGGGGTGGGCTGGGATGTCATGGCCTCGCGCCAGCAGCAGCCAATGGAGCCCCCAAAACACGGCTGGCTGGATAACGCGCGGTTACGCGCTCAGGTATGCCGCATAGCCGCACTGCTGTCCTTGCCCTTGTGGCCTGCCTGTAGTTACCTTTCCTCCCAGACTACGCAGGAGATATTGATGAATCCACGTTTTCGCAGGTTACAGATATTCCTACTTGAACTTTGTTCTAGCTTATAGTAACTAGACCCGCCCGGTCACACGCACTCACGCACAGAGTCTGAGGGAACGCACGAAAGTACGTCAGGCAGGGACAGGCAGCCTTGCTAGAGGCAACGAGCAGGGCACCACGATGAAGACGAAAGGACCAGGAGGACAACCAGACGGCGGTTCAGGCGCACACCACCTCCAGCCGACCCCCCACCACACGAAGGAAAGGATGGTCCGGTCCAACGGAGTCCCAGCCGCGCACGGGCACGCCCATGGCCGCAAAGTCCCGCAGGACCGCCCAAAATTTGGCAGTCACGGAGGCCGCGAGGGCTGGCGCTGACGGCTTATGCTGCCGGTGCGGCCGCCCCTGCCG